>CAWUFW010000031.1:1962500-2190000 GCA_963921515.1 Calotriton arnoldi
CATTGTCCATCAGATAAATATCATCTAAATAGGACAATGCCTCCTCATCACAGTTTTGAAGTAACTCTGTTACTCTTGCTGAGAACAACCCGGAGCTATTCTTATACCCTTGGGGCAGTCTACATAATTGGCATTGAGAGCCTAGGGCCGAGAATACTGTCAAATATCTGCTTCCAGGCACTATATTCTGGCAGAAGAATCCATTTGAGATATCTAGTGTTTTGTATTTTTTACCGCACAATGTTATTCATTAATGCGGCACTGTGTGCATTTTGTACTGAAAATGTTCGTGTGCATGTGTTCAAATGCCAGTAGTCTAAAACTAGACGGTATGAATTGTCTGGTTTCATTACGGGAAACAAAGGATTATTCATGGAGGAGGTGCGATTCTCAATCACACCTTGGTATTCAAGTTGATCTAAGATCTCCCTGACCTGTTTATTTGCGTCATGTTTTATTGGGTATTGCCTCTGTGGTGTAGGAGTAGTTTTTAATGGGATTTCATGGTGAGGTGACTCAGCATGCCAACCTACATGCATGAATGAATGAAACGGGCTCTTATATAGCGCATGGCTACCCGGAGGCATCCCAGCGCTGCGGAGGTGGCTAGGAGGATGGATGAAGTCATGGGAATAGCCAAGTTTTCAAATGTCTCCGAAATGTCCGATGGTTGACTTCCTTGCGGATCGGGAGCGGCAGGGAGTTCCAGAGCTTGGGGGCGTTATGGGAGAAGAGGCGGCCGCCTGTTCTGGCTCTCTTGATTCTGGGGACCTCCGCCAGGTAGAGCGCGTCAGAGCGGAGGCAGCGCGTGGCCTTATATGGTTTGACCAGATGCTTAATGATAGGGGGCCTCTGCCTTGCAAACCTTTATGCGCAATGCAGAGAGCTTTGAAATGAATTCTCTCCTTTACCGGGAGCCAGTGAAGAGAACGGATAGCCGGCTTTGCAGAGCAGCGTTTTTGTGCCCGTAAGGAGTCTAGCTGCCGAGTTCTGGACCACTTGCAATTTGGCAATGACTGAGTTGGGAGCGCCCAAATAGAGAGCGTTACCGTAGTCCAGCCTGGAAAGGATGAGCGCCTGGATCAGGAGCTTTCTTGAGTGACTTGGTAGGAGGGGAAGTATTTTCCGGGTGGTTCTGAGCAGGCCGTAGCAAGCGGCGGCCGTTCTCCTAGATTGAACTCTGAATGTCAGATCGTGGTCAAGCCAGATGCCCAAGCTTTTTATCTCCTTTTTAGGCGTTGGAGCAGAGCCCATGCAGATCGGCCACAGGGTGTTTGGATTGAAGTTCGCTTGGTTGCCCAAAAGCATGAGCTCCGTTTTGTCGCCATTGAGTTTTAGGTGGGATGAACTCATCCAGCGGGCAACTTCCTTGAGGCAAGAACACAGATTCGTTGGGGATTGTTCAGTCTGGTTCAGTGCCACAATTAGCTGGGTATCATCAGCGTATGTGACGAGGTGGATTCCGAAGGAGGCTACGATTTCTGCCAAGGGGGCCATGTATACATTAAAAAGTGTGGGGCTCAGAGACGAGCCCTGAGGAACACCACACTGCAGCGGGACTGGTTGGGAGCGGGAGTTTCCTTCAAATACCTGGAAGAACCTTTCTTCCAGGAACGATCTCAGCCAGGATAGGGCCGTACCTGACACTCCTACTTTTTTGAGACGGTGAATCAGAGTGTCGTGGTTCACCGTGTCGAAGGCTGCACTAAGGTCCAGGAGGATGATAGCTGAAGATCCTCCGGAGTCTAGAATCTTTCTTGCCTCCTCCACTACTGCTATTAGTGCAGTCTCTGTACCCTGGCCAGGACGGAAGCCGGTCTGGGAGGAATGGAGAAGTTTAAAAGTCTCCAGGTGTGCAGAAAGTAGCCGATTGACGTGTTTTTCTGCCATCTTGCTAATACCGGGGAGCAGTGAGATGGGGCGGTAGTTGCCAAGCTCAGTGGGGTCCAGATGAGGTTTTTTCAGGAGCGCCTTCACTATTGCGTTTTTCCAGACTTGTGGGACTATGCCCGAGGCTAAAGAGGCATTAATTAAGTTGGTGATGGGGGCGGAGATTGTAGGTGCTACCAGCTTCAAGATGTTAGGGGGGGCCGGGTCGAGCGGAGACCCGCTCTTAAGTGAGTCAAGGATAGAAAGGAATGATTCCTCGGTGAGTGGGGTGAATGAATCTAGGGGGTGGGGGGTTAATTGGAGGTTCTGGATCGTAGAGCTTGGCTGGGTGGTCCTTGTCAGTGAGTGGGAGGGAATTGAGGATGTTTTGGATTTTGATGGAGGAAAATCCAGCTAACTCCTCACATCTACGACCAGACGTGTCAGAGGCTGCAGGGGGATCAGGAGTTTTCATGAGTTTCTTTGCTATCTGGAATATTTCTCTGGACGGGTTCCGGGAGGAGCAGATTTTTTCATCATAGAAGGCAGCCTGGGCTGCTTTTAGTGCTGTTTTATAATGGGAGATAGTTAGCCTATATTGTGATTTTTTTCGTTAGAGAAGTCTCTCCTCCATGCTCTTTCTGATCTTTTACATTGTTGCTTAAGTTTGCGAAATTCAGGAGTGAACCAGGGGGATTTGTTGGGTCCCGTTTTTTGAGAATGGTTTTCCTGGGAAGTACTATGTCGAGCGAGTTCTCAATCCAAGCAGAGAACTTTCTGTTGGCTATTGAAGGATCGGGGTCATGAGTTGGTGTGGTTAATTCCAGTTCGCGTTTCCAGTCCTCTGCACTCAGTTTAGACCAGGGACGGATTTGGATACGTGAGGCTAGAGATTGTGACCTCGAAATGGGAGGGTGCCATGAGAAGGGGACGAGGAAGTGGTCTGACCACGGAAGGGGGATAGGGACATTCCCTTTTAGTTCGGCTATGCTTGAAAAGATAGGATCAAGGAGGTGTCCCTTGGCATGTGTTGCTTGATGTACTTTTAAGTCTAGTTGATATGCTGCCAGGTCGTGAACCAGCTCATTGGCCACCTTGTCTGAGGGGTCGTCAAAGTGGTAGTTAAAATCTCCCAAAAGGTTGAGATTGGGTGCGGTGCTGGCGAGATTCACGACAGTTTCCAGCAGTGAACTGCCGAATTGGCCCGGTCCTCCTGGAGGGCGATATAGGAGAATGCCCATGAAGGTAAGTGATGGACCGAATTCAATGGAGAAGAGAACATTTTCGCAGTCTGAGAGAGGGGAGTCTAGAATGCGGCAGATTAAGTGCTCTTTATAGATAATTGCAATTCCGCCCCCCTTCCCACTTGTTCTGTCTAAACGTTGGATCAGGTAGCCAGGGGGGAGCGTTTGAACAATGTCTGGGTCTGAACTAGGCGATAACCAAGTCTCCGTGAGAAAGAGAGCATCTGGTTCAGTGTCATGTAGGAGCATAGAAATTTCCATTGTGTGTTTTGGCAGGGATCTGCAGTTTAGCAGCGCCATCTTGAACGCGTTCCCTGCTAAGGGGATAAGGGTGGTCATTGGAGTAAGTTCGTAAGGGCAGTGTAGGCACTTGTCCTGTGACTTCTCGGGGGAGATGGCATGGACACAGAGTGACTTAGGTGCTTTCTGCAGGTGTATTAATTCTTCCTTGGTGTACCGGATGAAGGGTGGGGGGGCAGGGGGACTGGCCCTGTCGGGCGCGGACGGGCGCAGATGGGCTTGCCAGTGGCGCGCCCGCTGCGCGTTGAGGCAGGCATGGGTTTTTATGCAGCCGGTTTAGCCGCTAGACTGCTAACCGCCGCTGTGTCAGTTGGCCCGAAACAGCACTTCCGGTCTGCGTTGTACTTCCCTCCACTCAACCGGAACAATCCGTGGTGGACCAGGGAAGACGCCGATGACCGAGTGCAGGGAGCAAGGTGCAAAGTGCAAGTACGTAAAAACAGTTAATGACAGCTCAGCGTGGTGTTTTAAAAACGAGGAAAGTGCAAATGCGTTAAAACTGCAAGCGATCAGTATCAGCGTTACATAACAGTATTATTAAGCAGCGTTTACAATTCCTGAGAGTGTGGTCAGAGCCCTTTGCCAGGCGCTCCTTCCGCTAGACCAGAGTGACAAGACTAACTTCCTCTAGTGCGGAAGCTGGCGCTAACTCCTGTGAGTATGAATGTTTTAGTGACTCTGGAACGAGGTTGGAGAAATCTGGCAAAATTACGTCTTCCCCCTTTGGGCACTCCATGATGAACTCAGGCGGCCAATCTCTTTTAGCCCAAAGGATATCGTATCCATATGCCAGGTTCTCCCAAAAGAGACCTTTCACTTTCCTGGGTATGTCCCCCTCCATTTGGAGCGTAATTTCATGTAAACGATGTGGGACACTTACCCTTGTCTCCACTGTGATATGTTCATTCAACGCCGCTGTCACCAGAAATTCCATCAGATTCTGGTGAGCTTTCGTTACTTCTGGTGCAGTGTCTAGCATCGCCAGAGCCCATTCCCCGTTCAGTAGTTGAGTCCTCAGTAGCCTGGAATTTCTTATTTTAAGGCTAGCTACCTTCTTCTTTTTAAATTGAGGTTTACTTTTGGGTTTATCTTCTTGTTTGTTAATGTAGTCTGAAGTGCGATGTGTGTCTTTTGGCTTGACTCGCTCTTCTGATCTGTGTTCTGACCGTCCTTCCCTCGCCGAGTGTTTTAATGAACTCTGAAAGGACCAAGAGGAGCGTGTATCAGTATCCTGATACCTGTCAGGTTTTTTAATATTGTCATGGTTTCTAAGATTGTATTTTCTATCAGAGGGCTCCTGTTGAGGAGACCCACCCCGTGATCGTGATGCATGCTGCTTATTATTTTTTGTTTTTTTGTTATCCCATTTATTTTTAGAGGAATGGGGTGCTTGCTTTGAATATCGTTTTCAGGATTTCTTGTTAATTGTGGTTTTCCAGGTCTAGCTCCCAAGTTATCTCTACCCAGCGAAGCATAGGTTTCTTCGATAATCTTAGGTAGTTCTCGCTCCTGTTGTGCAGGAGTAACTTCCCTCAGACGTTGGCATATAGCTACCGCTGCTGACTCCCCAATTATGTTACCTAACATAATTTTTGATACCTGGGCAAAATTGCTTATCCGCTTCATCCCCAACTCCAGGGCAGGTTCTGCCTCGTACTCATTCTGTATTTGTTTCAATACTTCTAGTATGACTGCTATTGAGGGGTTACCAAGAGTTGTGGTATAAACAGCAATGAAAACTGCACCCCAAGTGGTACAATCCTCTATCGGGGGAGCTATCCCCATTGGCAAGCAAATTATTAGTATTCTGTGTTTTTCCTGCGGGCCCGTATGGGGAAATATGGCCTCAATCTGTGCTATTTTCTGTGCTATCCAGAACGGCATCTGCTCACGCCTAGTGGGCATCTGTCCCATAACCGCGTTCAGCGTTTGTGGGCTTATTTGTGTCGAAGTCCCTTGATGTTAACCCG
This sequence comes from Calotriton arnoldi, assembly GCA_963921515.1. NCBI lineage: Eukaryota > Metazoa > Chordata > Amphibia > Caudata > Salamandridae > Calotriton > Calotriton arnoldi. The sequence continues at coordinate 1,967,884 of CAWUFW010000031.1, forward strand.
CTTGAGTGACCCTTGTAGGTTGAATGGTAAGTGTTCGCATTACGAACTGTGTAAGGTTTCTGTATAGTTTTACTATCTCTTTGTAAAGTGTACGTAAGTCTGCTGCTGACAATGTATCAATCTCTGGATGAGGTGTATAAGCAGCTAGGACTGGCCAGGTCGCGCCTTCTCTGCTGAGCGGACTGAGTCTCACATTTCCTGTGGTGTGGGGGTAGGGCGCCTTTAAACCAATTAATATGTTCTTGGTAAGTCAACGGGACTTTTATGTCCTCGTATGGAGAGTATTCTTCAGGAGTCTCGTCTTCAATGTAAGTGTGAAACAACTTTGTGCGTGCATCTGCAGGTGGAAATTTGATCCATTAATAGAATATCTCTGTCCTGAATGCCTCGTGTGCCTCAATCACGAAGGTAACATTTCCACCCATTACTGGCATGCCATACTCTACTAATTTCATAGTAATTGCATGTCTGCAATTTTCTGAAATGTTAAGAGCACCTTCCTGCTCAGCTTCCTCTGCACTAGCACCACTCTTACCAACGTCTCCATTGTTGGACATTATGGGAGAAAATATTTGAGAAAAAGAGATAAGGTTTTTGCACAATAGGGGGAACTATAATCCTTCAAGCTTGAACAAACCTACAGCTATTACATAGTGGGTACCTACTCAGCTGAGGTGGATTTTTCCCTTCCCACTCCAAACGTCTCTGGTTAAATATGAGATGGGGTCACTGAGAAAGCACAACTAAACTACTTAGATTTAACCGTTAAATAAGAGCCAAACTAACGTTGGTGGTGCCATGTCGTGTAGTTCCTAAAAATACATAGGATCTGCACGTTTAGACAACATAAACTAAGGGATTAGTGTTCAGACTGATTCCAGACACCCTAAAGGATATGTTAGCCTTTAGACCAGCTAGCTCACAGTGCCACCATAAGCCCCCTAACCTTGCCAAGGAGAGGATAGTTTCTGGCAACTATCGAACATGATAACCCTGATCCTTCATGGATCGTGGATACAGTACTTTTTGCTCAGTCAACCGTACTTACTTAGTCTTAGAGAGATACACAGAATAAACGATGGGGACGTTTTCAATAAGCATTTATTGAACCAGCGTCATTCTAGTATAAAACATATGTGCTGCGGTAATCATTAGACAGAAGCAAATGTATAGGATTATAAGCACCAATAGAGTAAATTAAAGGTAGAATTCTACCATGGTGCTAAAACCGTAAATATATGCAGGCATAAAAACATGATAGTAATTAAGCGTACTCCTACGATTCAAACCCTACCTAAGTGTACCTAGCATGTATGTGGGTGTAAGGCCAAGAATCCCCTAGGAAAGGGCAAACCCCATTACCTGATGGGAGAGAATGAAGGACCCCGTCTTGATCTTGAGTTGGACACCCCGCAAGGGATGTCAGACCGCTGCAAGTTGTAGCTTCTGCAGGCTGGGACCTCCGTGTCTAGTGTCCGCTTCTCCTCTGCCTATCTAGTGTTGGTATGGTTCTTTTATACCTTAACGATAGCCTCTGGGTTCCTTACACAATTGATATGTTGTGAGTACGATTATGTAAATGAGCCTAAATCAATACCTGCAATTATGCAAAGTAGTTATTTTGCCCTATGATGAAGATGACCTGACTTTTATACAGAGTATGTTAATCCTGTTATGTACATCATGTGCAGGGACTTTTTAAGAATACTCGTGCATATTAAATGAGGCTAGTTTCAAGGAAAACGATCGACATTTATTCAGCACATAACTGGGTAAAAGGTAATTCCTAGAACAGTTATACAGAGCAAGGCAGGACAAATGTAGGTAAAAGGTTGTGTAGCTACCTAGGCCTAAATTGGGGTACATAACAGAACTTCAGCCAAACAGGTGTAAGGTGCTAAGTTCTCCTACCCCTAGAGGCCACCATAGCTCTACCGCATAAGTGTGTGAGGGAGTCCCTATAAAGAGATCTGCTCTAAGCTTTCACTTACCATATCCTCATACCTTTTGGCCTGCCCTGGAGCTTAGCCAGCCCCCCATCTTCAGCTGTCAGTGTACTATAAGTTGTTTTTGGGGTGCTTTTCTGGTAAATCTACATTTTGCTCTTCCAGGGAATACTTTCCTCTGTCACCAACTATTATTGTGACTGAGCTGTAGTCAGAAAAAGATCTACACATATGACCCTCATGAGCAGTGCCTTTATCCAGCGGCCAAGGCTTCACACTGCGACATTTCTAAAATGTTTCCTTTAAAGAGTGAAGGATATGGAGAGGAGGTTGGCCCTCTGTGTATTGGAAAGGAAGAAATACCCTCTTTCTAAGGGGGATGTCATCTGGGGATGATTAATTCTGTAAGAAGTGCTCCACCAAGCACGCCCACAAAGGTAGTGCAAAAGCACAAACGTGGGATTTCCAGAGCTAGACTTACACACTAAAGTGCCTGCAGCCACCTCCTCACAGAAAAGACTAGAGTATCTTTAGAACAACACCCCAGACAGGGCAAACACTAGCCTGCGCGAAAACCTGCGTGAAAATCCAGGTCCCTTGATGTCATGAGTGAACTTAAGTCCACACGGGTGATTTCCATGTCCCCATCGTCAAATAAACTAATGTTGTCGATGACACTTCAATTGTCATCTGTTGTACAGGCATCCTCTCTGAAGATATCATCTATGACCGCACATTTGACGAGACCATCGTCTATGATGACACCAAGAATGCCACTACTCCCAGCGCCGACCCCGTTGACGACAGCCCTTCCTGCATCCACAACATCGACCTTGTCTGTGACACAGTTGTCAACCACTGGTCCCACAAACTCCTCAGAATTTGGCAGACAAGGGCTGATCGGATTCAGTGTATTCTGATTCGGAGGAAAAGGGCGAACTACCAGACGATGGAGGTAATGAGGGGTAGTACGGTGATTATGTCATGCCAAAGGAATTTGACAAATCGTGCATCCAATCAGACTCCTCTCTGTACGACATATATAAATTCCATTTGCTGATAGAGTAGCTAAAAAAATCAATCTCCCAGTGGCCTCTGTGTTTCAACAGTGCTTCATGTACATCTTCAAGGAGCAGCCTCACAAAGCTATTAGGTCCATATATACACTGGACTCCCAAAATCCCTCAACAATCAGGAATCTTATTCCAGATTCTTTTTGATGAGGAAGAAATCAGCAAAGTAGAGAACTATTCTGGAACTCAGGTAAGTGAACAAGTTCCTGAAACACAAACCTTTTATATGGTAACGCTCAAAGAATTTCTTCTGATCCTCCAGAGAAACGATTATCTAATGGAACTGGATCTTCAGGATGCACATAGTTCTACATCGCCATACACTAGAAGCACAGAAAATACCTCAGCTTTTTAGTGGCAGGGCAGCGCTACCAATTCAAGGTGCTTCCATTCGTCCTCAGATCAGCACTAAGAATTTTTACCAAGTGCCTATTGCCGGGTCCTGCCATTCTTAGACGGCAAGGCCAGCAAGTGTACCTGTACTTTGAAGGCACCATCAAGGAACGAGGCAAAGCCTTCTAAATCGCCTACATCTTCTTTTTTTCCCCCCAGTCTAGGTGTGGCATATGTGATCATATAATGGTGTGAGACACTCCTACATGTTTGTTCCATGGGATAGTACATTCTTAGAGGTTGTGAATGTTGATGTTTGAAGAGAGTGGAACATGACAGTTACTTTAAGGCTGTGGCTGAGTTGACACTAAAAAACCTCGTCGCTATCAACAGTCCGCTCTCTTATTTCACACTGGCAGCGACCAAGAAGTAGAGTGTCACATCAACACATCTGTGTGCGCACATCAGAGATTAGCATCAGTGGTTATTCAGGAGGTTGAGAATGATGGCGGAGGAGCTCTGTCTTTTTCATTATTTTTGGAGCACCATGGACCTTGCCAGCTGGATTGTTTGAGGAGAAACCCATCGAGTGAGTCCTGTGTGCTGCGCCAGCTTTCCAGCATCAGGGGTGAACATTTGTGTATTTCATCTTCCACAAAGAGTAAGTGGTGCGATACATTTAACGTTCAGTCACCTCAGAGCAGTTTATGAAAGTGGAGCGAGTTGTGGCATGCTCCAAGTGAGAGGCTCAAAACTCATGGACTTGTGTTGCACAATCTCAGTTTGAATTCTGTAACGTACTCGATTTTATATTGTGTTCTGATAGGGTGACCAGATGTCCCGGATTTCCCAGGACAGTCCCGGTGTTGAAAGGACTGTCATGGTGTCCAGAAACTTCTCTTAATTTTAGGTAAATGTCTGGTGTTTGGGGACAAAGGCCATGTCATTCTGCAAAGCAGATATTTGTTCCATTCACAGGCGCCTCTGAAGAATGAAATGTTTTAAGTAATTGATTTGTCTCTATCAGGCAGCACAGGAGAGGGGCGGCTGCCTGCTCCCAGGAGAGACCGAGTGTGAAGGAGGACAGGGGAAGGTCAGGGTGGAGGGGTTCTGCCATAGATATGTACACACACAAGAACTCACGCACACAGTTACAGGCCTAGCGCGTTTGTGTATGTGTACATATACACACACACACAAGCCCTGTGTGTGTGTGTATGTATGTATGTATGTGCACATATTTACAAGGCTACGCAAAAATCGGGACAGACCAGATATAGAAGTAACGCTGAAGGCTTTAGTCCTACTTTTATTTCTGACCTGTGCTGGTTTTTACTTCTCAAAATCTGGTCACCACTCACCCTACGTTGTGAGTACATGGGTGGCTGTTTTTATGTGCCCAACATGCGATCAAGTAAATCATCACAACTGTGAAATGCATTTTGACACTGAAACCGTTCTGAAAGGGACATAAGTTTGTATGAAATATAAAGGGACCTTGTTTTACGGTATAAAAAAAGACTGCCACTGGCTTCAGTGTTTTTAGTTTCGTGTTTTGTTGTTGTGGAGGTTCAAGAGACATCCTGTGTCGAAGTGAAATCAAAGGGTCGAATGGACAAACGAGGAATTGTATTAAAGCATTTCATTTGTACAGTTTTGTTAATAACGAGGAACTCTACGTACTACATAACAATACTGCCACCTACTGGATTATGACAACTTTATTTTTGAGCAACTAAATGCTTAAAAGCATTAATTAATTTTTTTAAATTTTATTTTCCCATGATGGAGCAAAATAATTGATCTTATACTCAGAACATACCATGTATCAGCGAGAGCACATAAATTACATATATGATATTCCTATTTCACGTTAAAACATTAAATACTAAGGGGGTCATTAGGATAGCGGGGGGATCGCCACCGCCCGTATGTCAGTGGGGATCCGCCCGCTATTTTCCACCGCCCGCCTAACATTTCCCCACCGCCATATTAGTATGTCGGTGGGGACCCAGGCGGACGGAAAGACCGGTCGACCGTGCGGAAAAGGGGCTGGATATGGTGGCGGTGTCTGCTAGACACCGCCATCCATATTAGAATGGGCAGCGGTGCAGGGCTTTCCATGGCGGAGACCCCGCCATGGAAAGCCAGGCGGAGTTTGGTTTCGGGGGCCCGTTGCGGGCCCCCAGGGTATTGGGGGGGTGAGGGATGCACATAGGGGGTACCTATGGTACCCCCCTGCATTGTCATGTACATGGTGGCAGGCACCTCACGGTGCAATGCACACAGTGCATTCCCAGCATTGTGGCGGGCGGTGCTGTGAGCACCGCCCACCACAATGCTGGGAATGGAGGATGCCACGGTGACGGTGGCATCCTAATTGCCGGTGCGGGACCGCCGTACCACTGGCAGCCGGTCCCAGCACCGCCATGGTGGCGGGCGCCCCTAAATATTACATATTAAATATTGAATATTAATAAATAAAGACTGGGGGCAATACCAACATAAATAAATACATACAGACAATAATCACCGTCAGCCAGCGAGCAGTGAGGCTGCATGAAGATAATCAAGGGGCCCAGCATTCATATAATCAAGTAGAGTTCCTCACACCTTTAACCCAAGTTTCCTTCTTCGTGGCTCTTTAAGTGAATAGAGACTATGCTCTAAACTAAAAAAGGAAAAAAATCTGCCTCTCCACATTTCAAAAGTAGGTGGTTCTTTTTGAAGCCATGACGATGCTATACACAGCCGAGCCACTGCTGTTGCCATAAATATAAGGTAATCCGCATGCGAATTAGCCTGCCCATTCACAGCGCCATGCGTGACACCCAATAACATAGCAGTACAAGTAATCCAGATTTCTATCCCGGTCACAGTAGTTAAAAATGCCTCTATCCCTGATTCAGCTTAATACAGGTAAAAAACACATGAAGACTATCTGGCGTATTCTGCCCGACATCGAAAGCATTTGCCATCATTAACACCGCCCCACTTCAACATTTTTGCGGGTGTATGATAAGGATTGAATATGGTTTTATAATGATGTGCTCTGAGGCTCAAAGAGATTAATATTTTCTCTGCCATCTCAATAGACTCCTGAAGAAGTTTGATAACCCATACTTACCCCTAAGTGCAGCAAATGTATACAGATAATCCTTCTCATAAAATCCCCAGTAATTGTAATCCCCTTTGATTTCCGCCTAGCCATAGTAGTGTCCCAAAAAATGGAGGGTAATAGCCGTGTAGCAGACATAGGTGTATAATAACTTATTCTTCCCATGTTTAAGCTTCTCAGAACCTGCTTCCAAACTTTAAACGCAGCCAAAAGGAACTTGAACCAAGTCTTTTTTTTTTTTTTTATAATAACTGGGTTCAACCACCCTGAGAAAACATCTATCTGCATCAGGGCCCAACATCATCTGGTAAATAGAGGGGGCATCGGCCTCGTCACTGACAGCTTCTCCTGTTATTAAAATCCTCATATTCTGCAGGAGGCAAGCCTAATAATAAAATACAAAATTAGGGACCGCCCCAGCATCGAGGTAATATCATAAACTTCATTGCCCTGCGGGCTTGTTTCTACCCCCAAAATAAATCTACCACAAATTGCTTGTAATTGTTGCAGCTGGACTCTGGTAAGCTCCAAAGGAACAGACCTAAAAAAATACAGCACTTTTGGTAGAATATTCATTTTTAAAACATTACATTGCCCAACCAATGACAGATGTAAGCCCTCTAATCTCCCCAAATTATTACCAAATCCAACCAACACAGGGCCCCAGTTAGAGGTCACTAAATCATACAGGCAGGCTCTAATTTTAATGCCTAAATAGACTGCCTCTTGCGTGACTCTGACATCATCAAAGCTGGCCTGGGTGGTACATATGATCTGTGTTTTTGCAGCATTTAATTTATACCCTGACATACGACCAAAAGCAGCAGCCAGATGTTCTATTTCAAGCAATGCTATAGCTGGTGTAGTGACAATGGCCACATCGTCGGCATAAGCCAACACCTTATATGCTTCCCGCTGAATTTGTACAGATTGAATAATAGTGCTTTGCTCTAATTGAACCAAAATAGGATTAATGTATAGTGCAAACAATAAAGGGTAGCACGGGCATCCCTGTCTCGTCCCTCGAGTGATAAAAACAGGTTCCGACTCTAGGTCCATCGCGCATATTCGGGCATTAGGAGATCTATTCATTATTTTAACTGCGTTGATAAAGCCACCAGCAGATCGCAACACTGTCCACAAAAACTCTCTGGAGACACGGTCAAACGCCTTTTCGGCATCAAGGATTATCAGCCCGAGCGGGGTCTGCTGCACCCTTCCTATATCAAAGAAAGTCACCACCCGATTAACATGATTGACTGTGCCTCTTCCTGGGATAAAGCCATGCTGACGTATTGTGACCAAAGGGCTTATTACCCTTGTGAGACGTGATGCTAGAATTTTTGCATAGATTTTATCATCACTATTTAATAGTGAGATGGGTCTATAGGATCCGAGAGCGAGAAGAAATTATCTCCAGAGTCCACCTCCTGCGGGGCACACATATTATTCAGCCTAGTGATTTGATCCCAATTTGGGGTGTTGCGAGTACATTTTGATTTATTCCTTGTTTTCCTCTTTTTTACATCACCCCCTTCAACTCTCGCTGTTTGAGACACGCCCAGATTTTTTTCTGTAGTCTCATTGCCCGGGGGACCCGTAAGCAGCTCCCCTCTTCAGCCCCCCCTGCCAAAACCATGCCGCAATCACCCGGACCATTTTCCATCACCCCCAAAGTCTTGCGTCCTCCACCCCCATTTCCTTGGCTTACCCCATTACTTAAGCGAGAGTCTCGAGGGGGTAATTGGAGTATCACATCCTGGCACGTCTGGGGGCCAAACACAGGATCCAGCGAAGCATCTGCTCCGCCCATACCGGTCTCCACATTATTCCCTTTTTTAGCTTTAACATTCTGGGCTTGAAACAATGCAGGCAAAGTTTTCTTACCGTGACCAGAAGGGCAATTTTTCTGAGTATCGTCCGCAGACCCTTGTGAAACTCGTTGTAGTCCTCCTGCGGTCCCAGCTCCTTTCGCCGAGCCGGCCGCTACAGCTGGGCGCCGTCCTTCGCGCCTCTTGCGAGTTTAGGAGGCATTGAGACCGCCGTAGGAAGCTAACCACACTGCGTCCGATGCAGCAGCCAGCGCCCGCTGGAGAAACCAGGTATGTTGCTGCAATGTACGGCTCTGTATACGGGTCACGCACCACTGCCAATTCATGCCGGCCCGTTATGCGGAAGCTGCCGGGGACCCAAAATCCATACAAGGAGGGGGGGGGGGGTTCGGGAGGATGTGTGTCAGCTTACACTGCCTCTGAAGCGGCCGCCATCTTGCCCCCAGAAGACATACTCTCCTAAAAGCATTAATTCAAGCAAACTTGAAAATAATGTCTCAGTTAGTTGATGTTCTGTATGTGTTTGTGTGCCTTTGTTGTTAGTTAAGTGTTGTGTGCATTGTTGCCCAACATTTGTTTAGGTGGATTCAGATACCCCTTCCGTTGTTGGTGAGAGTTTTATTCTTATCATTATTTTTTTAATTTCGCAGTCGGTCTCTTACGAGATGGGGTGATCATATTCTAGTGCACACAATTACTTCAGTGTTTTATGTGCCACTGAAACTGTTGTATGCCCATTTTATTGCTAATTTCCTAAGCATGCTCGGTTTTGAAGGGTTAGGCCTTGAGCAATTTACATACAAGAGGGTGCATACCCACCAGTTTGCCATCAATAGGGTTGTGACCTGCTGACAAAGCTGATCTTACTTCAGAGAGGAATTTGAGTACATTCTTCAGCTCTGAGCCCACGGGATCCAGCTCCCGCTAGAGAAACCTACCCACCCACTTTTTCCATGCTTGTGGGTGGACGGAGCCCAAGCCTGTTTTATAAAATCGGCAGCCGCCGCTGTAGTGCCTTTGACTTGTCCGTATCTTCCTATACTTTCCAGGCCTTAAGAACCAACTGGCCTTGAAGGAGAAGAGGGTGCGGCCAGCCCATCGGATCAAAAAGAAGATTCAGGCAGATAAGAAGAAGACGAAGCGATATACACATCTCTAGAAGGGTCGGGAACCAAGGCTGAGTCTTCCAGGCTGGAGTCACCAGGACCAATGTGCAAGCTGTCGTCTGACTTGGGCTGTGACTCTGGGTATCATGACAAAAGGCGGAAACACATAGTTCACTTGAGTGGCCCAGTTTTTAAGAAATGCATCCATGGTGAGGGCCGCTTAATCTGGCCTCCAGCTGTAAAAGTCCTCCAACTTACAATTCATTCTGGACTCGCTAAAGATTCACCTGACAGGGGCCGAAAGAACGAAGGATCAACTGAAATACTCAAGAATGGAGCTTCCAGTCGCTGCAGTGCACCAGAAACCTGGAGTTCCAATCCGCCACTATGTTGTCTTTGCCTGGAAGATATTCTGCCAGAACCGTGATATTCTGACGAAGGCAGAAGTGGCAACATTCCTTGGTGTTCTTCGCTAGAAGACGGGACCTGGTGCCCCCAGTCTCTTGATGTAATGAAATATCGACGCATTGTCCATCTGAAGGAGAATGCAGCAGTTGCTCTTCTTGGGAGAGAGGGATTTTATTGCAAAGAATCCTGCCAGAAGCTCCAGGCAAATTATGTGTAAGCAGAGTTCTTCTGATCGCCTGTGACCTACGGTAGAAAACTCCCCGCACTTGGCTCCCCAGCCTCACCGGCTGGTGTCGGATTCGATGACGACATACGGAATGGCCCCGAAGATGGCTCTGCCATTCCATGCTTCCATGTGAAGAAACCACCAGTTGAGCTCGTCCAGCGCGTCAGGAGAAATAGGAACTGGACAGTCGTAAGTCAAACCTTTTTGGAGATAGTAGATTTTCAAACTCTGTAGGGCTCTGTAATGTAGCGGGCCCGAGAAAATTGCTTGAATGGAAGAAGCTAACAGACCCACAATCCCTGCTAAGGATCTCAAAGATACTGTTTCCTTGCACAGAGCTGTCTTCAGTTCTTGTTTGATGGATTTTATCTTCGCGGGTGGCAGAAGTAACTGGGCCTTGATCGAATCAATCTAAAATCCTAGAAATTCCATTTGTTGAGTCTGCACCATAATTTACTTTTTGGTATTGATTATAAACCTCAGCTTTTGAAGTAAGGTCATTGTCCAGGACAGATGTGTCAAAAGCAGATCCCTTTCCTGCGCCATCAGAATCATGTCCAAATATATAGTCATTCAAACACCCATCTCTCTTAGACATTCAACCACAGGTTTCAAAATGTTTGTGCATGCCCTCCGCTGACCTCAACGATCTCAAAAATTATTGTCCGATCTCCCTGCTCCCCTACCCGGCCAAAGTTCTCAAGAAAGCCATCAACCAGCAGCTCACCAAATTCCTGGAACAAAACCACCTACTGGACGCTTCTCAATCAGGATTCCATGCCAACCACAGCACTGAGACCGCACTGATTGCCACCACAGATGACATCAGAACACTCCTCGACCGTGGAGGAACGGTGGCACTGATCCTCCTCGACCTCTCCGCGGCGTTCGACACAGTCTCCCACAACACCCTCATCAACAGACTCTACAACATAGGCATATGGCAAGATGCCCTCAAGTGGATCGCCTCCTTCCTTACAGGGGGCACACAGAGTATCCGACTGCCTACCTTCACCTCCGCACCCAAAGACATCATAAGTGGCGCACCACAAGGATCATCCCTCAGCCCCACCATCTACATGACCCCCCTCACAGATGTTGTCGGATCCCACGGACTCAACTCTTATGCAGATGACACTCAACTGATCCTCTCACTGACCGAGGACCCCGCCAACACCAAAGTCAACTTCTGCAAAGCCATAAACAACATAGCCAAACGGATGAAAGACAACTGCCTCCAACTCGACTTTGCATCATCCTCGACAGCCAACTGACCATGAAACGACAAGTTAACACAGTCGCCTCCTCCTGCTTCCACCCACTTCGCATGCGCTGCAGAATCTTCAGATGGATCCCAACCAACACCAGAAAGACCATCACTCAGTCCCTCGTCACCAGCCGCCTTGACTAAGGCACTGCCCTCTTTGCCGGCATCTCCAGCTAGCTCCTCAGAAGACTCAAGACCATAAGTTCTGTATGGTCTGGAGTCTTCTGAGGAGCTAGATGGAGATGCCGGCATAGAAGGCGTTGCCTTAGACGAGGCGACTGCAGCCAGACTCATCCTTGAGCTCCCCACCTGAGAGACCTCTACTGGCTCCCCATTCAGGAAAGATGCTAGTTCAAGATCCTCACGCATGTCTACAAAGCTCTCCACAACCTAGGACCTGCCTCCCTCAACCATCGACTGAACTTCCACCACCCCACTAGACACCTTACACTCCTCTTTACTCGCCCTCGCACTCACCCCCTGCATCTGCTGCAGCGGTGGCCGCTCCTTCTCCTACATCACAACCAATACCTGGAACGCCCTCCCACTCCAGCTCTGTACGGCCCCCTTGCTGGCAGACTTCAGAAAGCGACTCCAGACCTGGCTCTTCAACACAGACACAGTGCCCAGATACCCCTAGTGGTGACAGAGTGCGCTTTACAAATGCTGATTGATTGATTGATTGATTGATGGGGCTGTAGAGAGCCTGAAGGGGAGGGACAGATACTCAAACCACTGACCCTGCCACTGAAATTGAAGAAAATGCCTGTGAGGAGGGAAGATGGGGACCATGAGATAGGCGTCTTTGAGATCCAGGCGCACCATCCAATACTTCTCTTAGAGTAAATCTTGTAGGAGGTGAATGCCTTCCATTTTGAAATGGCAGGAAACCACCCACTGATTGAAATCTCTGAGATTTAGTACAAGCCTCTGACCTCCTCCGCTCTTCTGTACCAGAAAGGAATTGCTGCAAAAACCCTTGAGATGGAGTAGAGCTGGAGCAATAGCTTGCTTCGCTATTAGTTCTTGAATTTCTGAGTCTATACAACTCATGTCTTGTAGAGAAAAATGGAGAGGGGGAGGAGGGGAGAGTTGAACCTGTACCTGTGAAAGTTTTATTTGAAAGCCTTGAACAGTGTCCAAACCCCAAGAATCTGATGAAAATCTGTCCCAATTGTGAACAAAGTGACACAGTCTGCCCCCCAACGGAATGCCAGAAATGGGAGGAGGAGGAACATTTACCTGTATACTGGTCGTTGAAGTTCTGGCTGCCTCTGTTCACACCATAATTGTAGCGGCCTTGGACCTGGAGGGGAAGAAGCCCGCTTGAGAGTTCCCTCTGCGGCAAAGGCCAAAACCTCATTGAGGACTTTGAGGGTTATAACGGCCGACCGGTCATCCTCGGCCGACACGTCCAAAAAGGGGGTTGAACACTTTCTTTAATGAAGTTTGGGCTTTATCCAGTGAGACGAAGGTGTTGACAAACTTGCCAATGTCTTTGACAAACCTTTCGCCAAAGAGTTATCCTTCAGCAAGGGGCCGGCTTCAGATATGGCCATTTCCACTAATTTAGGGTCAATCCTTATGAGTACAGACTTGCTCCGTTCAGAGGTCAGAGCACAGTTGGCATTGCCAAGCAAACAGATTGCTCGCTGGGTCCACCCCTCTAAGACTTCAGGATCAATAGGGGTGCTCGTATCTTGTGCGTTGTGAGCCAGCTCTACGATCTTTGCCAACGGCCCAGATACATCTAACAGTTTGTCCCGGCATGCCCTGAGGGCCTAATCTATGCCTTTTTTGGGGTCACTGGTGTATTATTTCAAGAAAGTCAGCATATTGGGATCGATATCAAGGGTTTGTGCCTTCTTTTGGGGAAGGTCTGGCCTGGGGCACTCCGCCCTAAGTCTAGAGCGCATCTCCTTCTGGAAAAGAATTATTGCAGCCCAGAAAGACTCTGCCAAACAGGGCATCAGAGGGAGTGGAAAGGTTGGTAATTGGGCATCAACAGTTATAAGCAGGTTCCAAAAATTATTCTGGCGGTCAGTCCCCAAAGAAAAGTAGATTTGAAAAGTCAGAGTCTCACAAATTTGCCTGGAAGTACTTCACCCCTGTTGTTGCAGCCCAGGGAAGGTGCCACAGGCCAGCATGTTGAGTCTCCGAGTTTGTCGAGCGTGAGAGAGACACGTCTGCAAACTTCCAATGAGACTATACATGAACAGCCCAATTGGGCTATACTCGCGTCCTTGGTCCCGGGAGGGGTTGCCGCGCGTAAGCACGTAAAAGGAGACTCCAGGCCAAGGAGGCCAGTGAAGGGCAGAAAAGAAAAGGAAAGAAGGCGCAACCAGCGCCTTAAGGGACAATGAGGGGAAAACATGCATGAGCCAGGAAGCGTTTACGGTGAAAACAGGAGCGCGGAACGCTAAGAAACCTAAATAAGCAAGTGGGAATAAAAGCAGTAATACAGCTCACGAATGCGGAACCAAAACAAATTATATACAAGGTTATAACATCAGCATCAATTACAGTAATATTACAAAATGTAGAGGCACTTATCTTGACTGCGGAGTAGCAAAGAAAGAGATAGTCAAGATGATGTCTATCAGTTCTGTATATGGGGGGACTATACATAATTGGTGGACTGTGGATGAGGCGTGGTTCAAAGCCTCTTGGGAAATGTACTTATTATTTGTGTTTTTTTCTATTTTACTATTGGCTGCTGTTTGGAGAAAGATGGAGAAGACATAATCAGAGCCTCCCATCCTTCCATAGAATTTCTTACTTGGCGCACACTATGGACAGCAATGGCATCTTGCCCAAGAAAGAGCTAGTTAGTACTATTGAGATATGTAAAACTCCAACAAACAAGGATAAGTTATTGTCATTCATAGGTATGGTAGAATTCTATAGCACATTTTTAAAGAGTTTGTCTGGAAAAAACTTTGCCATGAGAGTTTTGTTTCGCAATGGTGTTCTATTCAGGTGGAATGAGGAGTGCATTTTAGGGTTCAAACAAATCAAAGATGATTTTAAAAATGTTCTTTGTTTGAAAGGGTTTGTGCCAGGAAAAACATTTATAGTGGCAACTGATGCGAGTGGCAATGGTTTGGGTGCTGTTCTTTTCCGAGTTATCAATTGATGTGAAGAAACAATTGCTTTTGCGTGTAGTGCTCTCAACGGTGCTGAGCACTCTGTCATTGAAAGAGAGGATTTAGGAGCTAATTGGGTAGTCAGTAAGTTCAGAAACCTTTTGTGGGGCTGTAAGTTTATGAGTACTAAACACAAACCTTTATATGAGATATTTGAGAAAAAGAGTCTTGCTGCCATTTCCCCAAGAATAAAAATGGGTCATTGATTTACAGGAGTATACCTTGATATTCAGTACTTACCAGGTATACAAAACCGTACAGCAGATTGTCTTTTTCGTCTGGTTAATCTAGAAGACAGCGAAGAGTCATGTTTTGAAGAGATGTGGGAGGATAAAAAGGTTTGTGTCACCTCTGAGTAAGATTGGAAAAGGGATTTTGAGGAAGACGACATTTTAAAGAGTGTAACTGAACGTGTTCTGGGTGGCCCAACCAGTCTAGTTTGAGTGATGGTATTAAACTTTATTAGTTAGTAGAAGATGAACTATCTGTGAAGGATGGATTGGAGAGCAGGTGCCCAGGCTCCCAACTTCCCGGTAATGGTCCTCTGACCAGTTTAGGCCCCTTTTGACCCAGCTGCACGCTGTTTGAGCAACTGCTGATCCATTTTCCCTGCTGCCTACTTGCTGCCTTCTGTCTCTTTCTTCTTTATTTCACTCATATTTCTCTCTTTCATGTAACTTTGCTTTTCTGTGTGTATTCCTTTTCTTGTGCCTTTCTGCTCTTACATTTCTCTCTCTCTCTCTATCGTACCTTTCTGCTTTCTGTGCATTTCTCACTATTTTGTGCCATTGCTGCTCTTGCATTTCTCACTCTCTTTTTGTGTCTTTTTGCTTTTTGCATTTCTGTCGCGCCCGTTATGCCTTTGTGCCCGCTTCTGCCCTCCCATTTTTCTCTCCCCTTGTTGTTCCCACTGCCCTTCCCCCCATCTTTCCCGCTCCTTACCTGCTCTCCTACACACACTTTACCACCTCTTCTTCCTACCTTCGGTAGCTCCGCCCACCGTACCCCTCACATCTTCCAGGACCTAGTTAATAGCCGCTGCAGCGAGACACCATTGAGCAGGTGCCCAGGCTCCCAACTTACCTGGACTGGTCCTCTCACCACTTTAGGCTCTTTCGGACCCAGCTGCACGCTGTGTGAGCGACTGCTGATCCAGTTTTCCAGCTGCCTTCTCACTGTTTTCCTGCACTCTCTCCTTTATTTCACTAATTTCTCTCTCTTTCTTGTACTTTTGCTTTTCTGTGTGCATGCCTCTCTTTTGTGCCTTGTTTCTTTTTGCATTTCTCACTCTTTTGGTGCCTTTCTGCTCTTGTATTTCTCACTCTCTTGTGCCTTTTTTCTTTTTCATGTCTCACTTTCTCTATTGTGGCTTTCTGTGCATTTCTCACTTTCTTTTTGTACCGTTTCTGCTTTTGCATTTCTCACTCTCTCTCTTTGTGATCACTAGGCTACACGACATCGGCATCCTAGAAGACGCTCGCAGATGGATCGCCTCATTCCTCACTGGAAGAACACAGTCTGCATTTCTCCCTTCACCTCCGAACCCATGAAAATCATCTATAGTGTCCCTCAGGGCTCATCCCACAGCCCCACCCTCTTCAACATCAACATGACTCCCTTGGCAAACATCTTCAGATCCCACGAACTCAACATCATATCTTATGCAGACAATACTCAACTCATCCTCTCCCTCTCCAGGGACTCCCCCACCACCAGAACCAGCTTCCACAGGTGCATGACGAGCATCGCCAACTGGATATGAGCCAACTGCATGAAGCTCCACACTGACAAAACAAAAGTACTGATCTTCAGCAACAACACCACTCTCTGGAACTCCTCCTGGTGGCCTGTGGAACTAGAACCAGCTCCCTCCCCGCCGGACCACGCCAGAAACCTCGGCATCATCCTTGACAGGAAGCTGGCCATAAAGTCCCAGATCAACGTAGTCTCCTTTGCCTGCTTCTTTACTCTGCATTTGCTACGAAGTATCTTCAAGTGGCTCCCCCTGAACAATAGACGCACCATCACACAAGCCCTCATCACTAGCAGACTGCACTACGGCAATGCTCTCTACTCTGGCAGAGCTGCACACATCTTCTAGAGACTACAGACCATTCCGAACGCCGCAGTCCGACTCATCTACCCCGACAGACCCACATCACCCCTCACCTCAGGAAACTCTACTGGCTCCCAGTACAGAAGAAATGCCAGTTCAAGCTGCTGACCCATGCATACAAGGTCCTACACCACCTAGGACCGGCCTACATCAACCACCGCATGAAATTCCACCAACCAGCCAGACAACTACTCTCCTCCCTCTCGCCCACACCCCCTGCATCAACAGAAGCATGAGCGGAGGGCGCTCCTTCTCCTACCTC
Source organism: Calotriton arnoldi (assembly GCA_963921515.1). Lineage (NCBI taxonomy): Eukaryota > Metazoa > Chordata > Amphibia > Caudata > Salamandridae > Calotriton > Calotriton arnoldi. The sequence continues at coordinate 1,984,717 of CAWUFW010000031.1, forward strand.
GCAGTAAAAACTTGTAATGGCCTCCTCCCTGCAGCTCTGCACCTCCCATTCTCTACCGGAATTCTGAAAAGCGCTCAAGACCTAGCTATTTGACTGAGTCCCTCAGTCTGTGCAAGCACCTTAATACCCTCTCGGGTGATTAGCTGCGTTATACAAATTGACTGATTGATTGCTCTTAAAGCGTTCCCTTTTGGTTCCCCTGAAGTCTCTACGTAACCATGTATTCAGTTTGGCTAATGAGGGTCATCTAGGTATGGTGAAAACCAAAGAAAAATTAGGGTCAGATTTTTGGTTGCCTGGGGTGGATTTGGAAGTTGAAATAGGTGTGAGAGAGTTTGTTGAGTGCATTAAAAGTGACAAGATTTTTAAAATCTTAACCCCGCCCTTGTGTTCTGGAAAGTTACTGGATTATCTGTTTATTGGTTTCTCTTGACCTAATAGGAGCATTAAGTGGAGAAGTGACACCCCTATGGGTTTGCCATGGAAGATTTATTCTCCATGTGGCCACAAATTATAAGGGTGACAATACTTTTTCAAAAAGTGTAATTTGCTTTATTGAAGAAGTTTTCTGTAGAGGTTATCCTTCTTGTGTCTTAACTGACAATAGTATTACATTTGCTCTAAAGAATTGGAAGAGGTTTTGGCTATCTCTGGGACTAAGCACAAAAAAGCAGTGTTATATTATCTTGAATGCAATGGTATAGTTGAGAGACTCAATCGTACTGTGAAAGAGCACATTTAGATGTCCGGGACATCTGGGCTTGATTGTAACACAGAATTGATTAAAATAATTGAAACCTATAGACTAACCCCACATCAAACCACTCAGAAAACACCCCTTGAATTGTTTAAGAAAAGAAATCCTAACTTAATCCAAGGTTGGATGTGCTGGAAGACAGGTTGTGTCAAGAATGCAACTCGGGAAGATTGGTGTTTGCGTGAAAAGAGATTGCAAGCCAAACAAAAGGAGTATTTTGACCACAAAAAGTCCACAAAGGAAGTGCCTTTTTAGGTAGGTGAAAATGTGTGCAGAAAAGGCTCCTGCGGGGTCTGAAAAGAACGCAAAGTTCACAGTACCTCTTACAGTCGTGAAACTTTACAAGAATGCAGTAAAGGTCTCGGATGGGAGAATTTGGAATCTAAGTTGTAGTGCCAAATGTGATGGATGGAAGAGTTTAACACCATCACACACAGGTGTGTTAGAAAGGGTTGATATTGGTGCAGGTGGAATAATTTTGAGAAAATGAGGTTTAGGTAGAGAGTTGTATGATCGAGACCAATGAAAAAGGCCATCTTTTCTTAAAGATTTTGTATAGTGAGCAGGCTCTGTTTCTCTGTGATTTCTGTCTTCTCAAAAACATAAAAGGGTCCGTTTCCCATCAAGAGAAGTTGTGTAAATACTAATTTGCGTTATTTGCGTTCTTTTTCAACCACAATGACTACTAATTTTGTCTTCTGCAAAATGTGTTGCTTGTTTTTTTCTATAAAGGGAAGATGTGTGGTATATGTGGTAATACAATGGTATGAGCCACTCTTACCTGTTTGTTCCATGAGACTACATTCCAAGTGGTTATGGAATGTTGATGATTGAAGAGAAAGGAACATGACAATTACTGTAAGGCTGTGGCTGAGATGACAATAAAGAACTTCTTTTTGTCTCCATCAGGAGTCCTCTCTCTTATTTCCCACTGTAGGACTGCCGAAGAACACATACAAGTCGTCTACGGAATCACAGACAGAGCTTCAGTTCTTGGGAGTGATACAGGACAAACGGTTGGGAAAAGCATTTGCTTTGGCAGACATACTGATGAAGCTTCAATCAATTGCAAAGATCTGTCAAGCAGTCAGTCATGGTCAGGAAGTACAACTCTTTGCTGGGCCAGATGCCTTTTGCTTTGCAACCTCTAGATGGGACCTGTCCAGCAAGAATTGGACAGCCAATGGAGGTAAGTTCACAGCACTTGGGACGGCACAGTCTGTCATAAGACGTCTGAAACAGGCACTCATATGTCAGTGGTTCCTTAGGAATCTCAGCGTGGGCTCCCATCCTTCATCGGACAGAGTGGTGCTCATAACTTATGAATCCATCAGGGGTTAGGGAGCACACATGCAGGAACTGTCAACCAAAGGTCTCTGGTCAGACACAGAAAGGAAGCATAATATCATTATCCTGGAGCTCAGTGTAATAAGACTGGGTCTACAGGAATTCCTCCCAAGACTTGCAAGTCAGGCAGTCTTCATCAGGATTGACATAGATGTTTTAAATTGACAAGCAGGGCGGAACAAGCTCCTGGCCTCCGTTTGAAGAGGCACAGGTGCTATGGGACTGAACCATTTCCCATCAAGTGGACAATGCCATGGGCCATCTCTCTGGAGGCCAAAACAATCTGGCAGACGTACTCAGTCAAACACTATTGGGTTGCCACAATTGGCAGCTCCACCAAGATCAAATACACTACATAGCCCCTAAATAGAGTCAACCCAACTTATTTGCCTCCCAAACACAAACTAGTTGTGTCCTTCTGCCATCCAGGAATAGGCCGACCCCTGTCTAAACATGGAATAGCACGTTGACGGTCAGCCTACATCATTTTTTGCCACAACAAGGTGAAGTGTCTACTCCAGGGAAGAATGAGGGTGCATTCCACCAAGAGCATAGTAACAAGTGCAGCACTCTACACTGGTGTGTCTTTGCAAGACATCTGCCGTGCGGCTACCTGGAGGAGCAGGCCATGTTCACGAAGCACTGCTTCCTGGACGAGAATGTAGCAGCGGACTCAGTAGTGAGACAGGTAGTCCTCCACAACCTGTTTCAGTAAGGGTGAGCCCGCTTCCAGCTTCATTCTAAGTGCTATGTACTGCTTTCTATTCTGATCCAAGCATGTGAATATATGCTGGAAAAGAAATTGGTAACTTGCCTGTAACTCCAGTTCTCCAGCATTGGTATCTTTCATATAGTGAGATGTGACCTTACCTCCTGCCAGGTCTGATGCTTGTTTATTATGTACTTTACTCACACTTTGTGCTATAAAATCAAATATGTGGTGGTCTCCAAGGGAAATAGGAGAGTTTTGAACCTTTCACATCATTGGCCGAAGTTTGGGTTGGTTCAAATGCGGTGGATGTGCTACAAAATAAACACTGTGGAGGCCTATGGCCATTTTAACACTGGTTGCTGCTATTTGCAGTTACTGGGGATTCCAAGCCTGACGACAAGAAATGATTCAAGCATGTGAATATATGAAAGATACCAACGCTGGACAGCTGAAATTACAGGTAAGTAATGAATGTATTGTTTTCCTTAATAATTAAGCCATGTAGAATTCTTCCTTGAGGTACAAATGTTTGGCTTTTGTCTCCGATATTATCTCACTGATAGTGTTTTGTTCAAGAAAGCATTGTAAAGGTATTTTGTGTGTGATCACAATTGCTCAGTTCTTTTTCTTGAATTGTCAGAATGGTGGGGATACTTTCAATACACAAGCTCAATCTATCACTGCCATTAATGTGTTTGGCAATGCTACATATCTCAGGTTGGGTCTGACCACAGAACATAAAAATGGGTAGAACAATGGGTAGAACATGAGGGGGCAGATTTACAAGCACCTTGCGTGACTTTTGCGCTGCAGTTGCGTCACTTTTTTGACGCAACAGCGGCGCAAATAATGCGGCCTATTTACAACCTGACGCATCTAGGGAGATGCGTCACGTTGTAAAGCCCTGCGTCACATTATACCTGCGTCAGGTATAATGTATGCAGGGTGTGCGTTCCCACGCAGGAAGGCCTCGTAAAAGTGACTCAGTGAAATCTACAAGATTTCACTGCGCCACTTTTAGGACGCCACTGCGTCAAAACCTTACGCCTGCTTGAAGCAGGCGGAAGTAGTGACGCAGTGTAGTGGGAATAGGCCTCAACACGCATTGCTGGAGTTGCGTCATGCATGCGACACGACTCCAGCAATGCGTGACTTTTCCGCCAACAGACGCGTCAGAATTTCTGACGCATCTGTCAATCCTTGCGCCATAGTGCGCCGTATTGTAAATACGGCGCATCTATGGTGGCACAAGGGTTTCTAAGGGTGGCGCAGGGAAAGTGACGCATCTGTACAGATGCGTCAATTTCTTGTAAATCTGCCCCGAGGTTTTTAAGTCAGTGCCCGCCACAGTGGGTAAAATCCTATTCTCCACTGTGAAACTGATTAAGTTGAGTCCTTCGCCAGGGTAGTGTCGAACATAAACTAGTGAAGACAGCTTTTTTGCCGCTCCTTACTGACCGCATTTGTATATTCTGATTATTGCATTACATGCATGTAAAAATAGGTATATATAATTGCAGGGGAATCACCTCTGGTTTTCTGCATCCAACATTAAGCTTTGCAATAAAACTAAAAAAGGGAAAACGCACACAAGCAGTATGTGGCAACCGGTCATAGCTGGTTGCCACACTGACCTAGCGACCTTTAAGGCAGGCTGGCTAGCGGAATTACATAGCACAGAAGTCATCCCCTCTTTTTCTAGAACTATATTTGGAATTGCATCTGTCCATGACAACATAGAGTGAGCATGTAGTATGCAAGGCCAAGTCCACTTTGTACTCTATGAAGTAACTCAAACCTTCTCTTCGCTCTAACGATTTCTACTTCCTTGTTCAAGCACTAATTGATTCCTGAATTGACCCTGACCATGCCATCTCGGTTTGGACAAGAAGCTTCTCACTTGCCTCCATCAAAGCAGTGCTTCACTCAGCTGCTTGGCTTGTTTTGTGTATGAGAAAACATGATCACATTTCTCCTGCACTCCTAAGAACTCCACTGGTTGTGTGTTTAAGCAGACATTAAATTTAAGGTTGCTTATATTACATGTAAAACTGAGGTAATCATCCAAGAAAGTTAAGACAAAAGTTTAAATGAAGAATGATGTATTGCAAGTACATTCATGTAACCACAGACGAGCCTCCAGGACGCATGCAGATGGAAGGTAAGCTGCTACTGCCACACTGTATAAGTCACTTCATAACTAAGCATATCATTCTAAGAATGCTCCTGAAGAAAATTCCAACAGAAGATGTAGGAACAAACATATTAAAAATACAGCACAATGCCGATAGACTACTATCATTTAAGTGTCCTCTATACCTTCACATCTCTCTTAAGCAACCTAGGACAGGTCAACATTTCTTGTTTTCCCGGCACAGGATTTACCCCTTCTGAAATTTCTAACTCAAAAAGCCTCATAATAATCTTTTGCAGGCGTGGCACCAACACTTTGAAACTACTCTTGAACTTGAGAAGTGCAGAATCATTACTCCAGTTTTTCAAAAAAGTTAAAATGTCCATTTTCAAACTACATCTTGAGTAGCAGCAGTCTTTCAACCTTCCCAGTACTATATGCTCATTTCCTAATATGATCTCTTCAGCCGTGTCTCTAGTGGTATTCCAACGCTCTTGCCCTTATGCTGTGTCTGCCTGCATTTTCCCCTCCCTCTAGTTCACTATCATTCTTTTTATAAACAATTTTATTGCCCTTTTCAAGTATGAAACTCATGAGTTTACACATCTTGGTGATTCTACATGCTGCATCTCATTTAGATAATACTGTGTATCAACTGCACGCAGGAAATTAGTGTTTCCCAAGCCCAGGAGCACCATGGAGTCCATCCTCAGTGTATCCAAACGGAGCATTGTCCAGTTAAGTTCCTCAGTTCAAGCCCTCCAAGTAATCCCCATACATGGCATATTTTGTGGTGTTTCTGTGTGCAGCTTCCAACCCAATATAGTAGGGCCTCTAAAGTCATAGGGGCCGATTCCGATTCGGGCCGGAAATCTCTCCGACCGAGCCGGATCCAGAGAGATTTCCGACCGAGCCGGACTCCCGCAGTCCGACCGACCGAGTACGATACGGCTGTATGCTGCCCGACTCGATTCGGTCGGACTCCCATTGAAGTCAATGGGAGCCGGTCGTACAACGCGTACACGGGCTCCCATTGACTGAATGGGTACGTCGCGAACAGGGGGCCCCCTACAGTGGGTACGCGTTGGTGCGACTCGCACCGTACATGCATGTTTAGGGGGGACCCTTGGGTCCCCCCTGTGTGCGACTCGTGCGGCTACGCGTGCAGGGGGGTCTGACACGGACCCCCGAAGTCCGGCTCCGACAGCTCTTTGGAGCCGGACGCTACGAGTCGGTCGGGCTGTTCGAAGCGTGCATCGTACTTGCTCGGTCGGGAAACGTCTCCATTGCGTGGTGCGAGCCGTGTCCGTACGAGTCGGTTGGAGCGGTTGGGACCCGGGAACGAGTCGGTCGGCGATTTCGCGTGCGCTCGCATCGTACTTGCTCGCTGGGACGACTGTACGAATCGGTCGGGAAAAAGGCCTCCGAATCGGATCCGGTAAAGCCGAATCCGATTCGGAGCCCTACCGGCCGAGATCGGAATCGGCCCCATAGTGGTCTAACCTCTGGGCCTCTCTCCTCAGGTCAGGAGAGTCTGCTGTGCGCCATTTACATGAATTTCTTTTGGCTACAATGAAGCCAATGTGGAGAATTGCTTGTGTGTACCTGTCTGATGTCTAGGTCAAGTAGGATATTGAGTAGGGCCATGTTAGATGTGAGTAACACCAGCCTTCCCACAATATCTGACTGGTAGTGGACACCTCCTTGCCAAAAGGTCTGTATTCCTTAGCAGTGCCATGTTGTGTGGTTGAAGTCTATCAGCATCTCAAGCTCATTGAGGGAGTGTTGGGCCGAAACCCTCTTTTGGTGCAGCTATTTGAACTGAATTGGAAGTGGGCAGCTATAATGGATCCTTTGGAGGCCATGAGGATGTTGTGCCTTTCTTCATTTGATAGGGAGCCAAGATCTGTCTCCTATGCTTCCCACAGGGCAAGAAAGAAGTCTGAAGTGTTACTCACTAAGGAGCGACGGAGAAACAAGATTTTAGATTTGTCCCATCAGGATCTCGGCTTTGTTGATTAAATTTGTGCATGTCTTCCAGATTAGTGAAGTATGGAGATGGGGCTTAACAAAGATTAAATTTTCCTTGACCATTGTGAGGGAGATGGTAAGGAAAAGTCGATAGGCTCCAACTTCACAGCCCAGCTCACTTCAAGATCAAGCCCTCCAAAGTTCAGCCAGATGTAGGTCGAGGCCCCAGTCCATGCCAAGGTGAAAGAGGTGGGGTCAGAGGAGCGCAGCATAAATGTCCAACGCCTTCATTGGGGCCCTGGACTGGAGTATCTATGCTTTGAACCCAGATACCATCAAAACTAAAATCTGCAGCGAAATGGCTGTTAACAAGCACAATAGTGAAAGAGTTTGGAAATAACCTTAAAAGATTTGGTTCTTTCCAAAGATGAGATGGAATGGTGCTTCAAAGCTGGTCACCTATGACAGAGAAAGCCCATCAACCCAAAGAGGAACAGCAGAACCAGAGAATCATGGGAAAAGATTAGTCAGTAGATCTTAAAGAAAGGGGTAGATGGTACCATGCAAAATGCTTAGTCAGAGTGGAGCCACTCATTAAATACATGGTCTTGTGAACGAGGCTCAGGAAATTAAAACAACTGGGAGCCAGTGAAGTGAGAACAAGGCTCATTTATTTTTATTTAGATCTTTTTTTATAGCACGAACTTGACCCTTTGCAGATATCAGAGCGCTTTACAAATTTACATAGAGCAGCACGATGATAATCAATTTCAATCTGTAGGTGATAACCAGGGAAGGGAGTGCATGCTTTACAAGGTTCATGGAGTAGAGGGGAAAAATCAATAAAAGCTGGAAATAACGTTAAGTTAAAACTATAGGAATAGGCAATGCCAATAAACAGGAGGGTAGAGTCTGGACTGAATAAGTTGAGAACAAAGAGGTCGCCAGTGAAAGTAGTCATGAGTGTGGTTGAGGGAAGAAGGGTATCCTGGAATCTAGGGAAATAATTTGTCCGTAAGAAGTATTTTGACTTCTTTCTTGAAGGAAGTAGTTGAGGGTTTCCTTCTGACTACAGGGGGCAAGGTGTTCCAAATTCTCAGGGCTATCCCAGAAAAGGATCGGTTATAAGTTTTCTTATTGATGAATTTCTGTGGTTTCAAAAGAAGGGTGTTGTAGCTTCTGGAAGATCTGGAGCCGCCAGAAAGTACGAGGTTTTGAGAAAGATACCTGGGAGTTTTGAAGTGGAGGCCTTTATGTGACATGCAGGCAATTTTTAGCTGAATTCTTGCTTCGTATGGGAGCCAGTTGAGGGATTTCAGATCAAGGGTGATGTGGTTGTTTCTTTATGAGCCGATGATGAGCCTTGCAGCAGCGTTGAGCGAGCCCCTTAGTGGTGCCAGTTTGGATCTGGGCAATCCAGAGAGGGTAACACTTCCATAGTCCAACCTGGGAATCACTAAGACTTGCACTGCATGCTTGAAATCGTTGGGGGGAGGAGGGGTGGAAGGGGGTAGAGGAAGGGTTTTAGTTTTCTTAGAATGTTCATTTGGAGATTTGCTCCTTTGGTGGTGGCACTGATGTGCTTCTGCATGTTGAGGTTCTGTCGAATTATTTCCAGTGATCTCACTGAGTCAGTGACCTGAGGAATGCTGTTGAGGGCTGCAGTGTGTTTCAACCATTCTTCAATGACAGGTGACTCGTTGGGTGGGGCGAGTAGTAGGAATTCGGCTTTTTGAGTATTTAGTATGAGGTATTTGGATGCTAGCCAGTTCTGAGTTATCTGGAGAGTTGTGTTGAGGGCGCTGATGTCTTCTGGGGAGGAGACTTTTAAGTATAGTTGGGTATCTTCAGCGTACATTTGGTAGTGGGTGCTGGATCCAAATTCCAGTTAGCAGCTCCATGGACAGTTTGAAAAGAGTGGGCGAGAGTGAGGAGTCCTAAGGGACACCTAATGTGACCAGAGTGGTCTGCGATACTGAGTGAGAAACCTTGATTCTTTGAGTCCTATTATGGAAGTAGGAGGTGAACCAATTAAGGACTGTTCCCGATAGCCCCATACAGTGTTCTAAGAGATCTAGTAGGTTGTCATGTTTGACCATATTGAATGCTGGTGATCGGTCCAGGAGATTTAAGAGACATGATTGGTTCTGATCCATCATTTTTGGTGCATCGTCCAGTGTGTGTGTCATAGCCGATTCAGTGCTTTGCCATGGCCGAAAGTCAGATTGAAATAGGTCTAATAGTCGGAATTGTTTGATGTGGTTGCAGAGTTGGATGTGAACACATTTTGCAAGGAGCTTTGCCAGAGTAGGAATGGTATAGAGACAGTATATCGAGTTGGAAATGTCGACTTGTACTAATATCGAATTTGAAATATCGAGACACAGAAATATCGACACCAAGAATATCGTGGTCAAGAATATCGAGTTTAAGGTAAGAAATATCGTTTTCAAAAATATCGAAGTCATTAATATCGTTTGCAAAAATATAGTTGTTAAAGATATCGTTTTTTTAGTTAGTGTTATGTATGTTAGTATGTATTTTAAATGTATGTGCTCTATTTTATTTTAATTAAATTTTGCGTTTTAGTTCCGTAGCGGGTTGTGGGTTTATAGGGGAATAGGGTGGAAAGTAATTTAATATTAATAAATTAAATATTACTTTTTATTTATTAGTATTTATTTAATTTAGATTTTATAGTGTTAATTGTGGGAATTAATTTATTATTAATTAATTAATGATTGGCTGTTAATTTTAATTAATTAATTAGTAAATATGTTAATTGCGTCATTTTTTTTTGCAGCGGGTTGTGGGTTTATAGGGGAATAGGGTGGGAAGTAATTTAATTGTAATTAAATTATTATTTATTATTAATAAATATTTATTTACTTAATATTTTATACTGTTAATTGTGGGAATTAATTTATTATTAATTGGTAATTATGCTAATTGTGTAATTTTTTTAGGAGCGGGTTGTGGATTGATAGGGGAGTAGGGTGGGAAGTAATTTAATTTTAATACATTTATTAATATTTTGTATATAATTTATTTAATTTTATTTTATAGTGTTAATTGTGGGAATTAATTTATTAATAATTATTATAAATTTTCTTGTTAATTGTTAATTTATTATGTTATTTGTGTCATGTTTTTAGAAATGGGTGGTGTGGTTTATAGGGGAATAGGGTGGGAGGTAATTCTTTTTTAATTAATTATTTGTTAAATAATTAAAATTTAAATATGGCAATTGTGTAATTATTTTGATGTGGGGTTTATAGTGGTAAATGGTGGGAAGACAATTTTTTAAAATTAATTAATGATTTGTGGTTAATTGATATTAATTTATTAATGTAAAATTAGTTATGGAAATTGTGTAATTATTATTAGGTGTGTGTTGTGGTGTTTATTGGGGTAGAGTGTGGAAATTAATTTAGTTTAAATTAATTAATCAATACTTGATCATTAATATTCATTTATTACTTGATAAATATTTTTGGTAATTGTTTTTATTTATTTTGTTTGTGTATTTTGGTTCTATAGGGGTAACGTTTGGTTCGTACATTAATTTTTATCTGTTTTAATGGTTTTTTAATTAATAATATTTGTTTAATTTATTATTAATTGTGTTAATTATGGAGGTACACTTTTCTTTAAATTTAGATGTGTGTTGTAAATTGTGTGGTGTTATAGGATAGGAAAAAAATATTAAATGTATGTAATAATTAATGTTTTTGATTATAAATAATTTCTAATACTAGGGGTTCATTATAATGTCGGGCGGATCGCCACCGCCCGTATGGCGGTGGCGATCTGCCCGCCATTATACACCACCCGCCACCCATTCCCCCCCCCCGCCATATAACTATGGTGGGGTGACCCCGGCGGACGTAAAGACCGTCCGCCGGTTTTCTGCCAGTCGACGAGTCGACCGGGCGGAATAGGGGCTGAATATGGTGGCAGTGTCTGCAAGACACCGCCATCCATATTACAATACAGGCGGAAAGGCATGCGGTTCCTGAATGTGGGGGCCCGTTGCGGGCCCCCAGTGTGTTGCGGGGGTGGGGGCTGCACATGGGGGGTACCTATGGTACCCCCCTGCATTTGCATGCACAACGTGGCAGGCACCGCGCGGTGCCTGCCACGTTGTGCATGCAAATGCACAACATGCCTTTTTTACATTGCGGCGGGTGCTGTTGAAAGCACCGCCCGCCTCAATGTAAACAATGCTGGATGCGCCCGCCAGTGTGGCGGGTGCATCCTAATATGCATCACGGGACCGCCGCACATATGGCGGGCGGTCCCTTTGCCGTTACGGTGGCGGGCGGACTTTGTCCGCCCGCCATCGTAATAGACCCCAAAATGTTTATTTGTTTGTAAATTATTTTTACATTTTCAAAAATTAATCTTTGTATGTAATTTTTAGATTTTTTTAACATTATATGTTTCTATGTTTTGTAATCTTTTATATTTTTATATATGTTTTGTTTTCTTATTATTTTTTGTATTGTAGTTGATATTTTGTTTGTTTTTAAATTTGAATTTTCTTCAGTGGGAATAGTAATTTTTATCCCTCCGCTATCCAACACTTTCCCTACTGTTGCACTCGCTGGAGTGGGAATAGTCATTTTATCCCCTCCACTATCCAACACTTTCCCTACTGTTGCACTCACTGGAGTGGGAATAGTAATATTTCCCCTCCGATATCCAACACTTTCCCTACTGTTGCACTTGCTGGAGTGGGAATAGTAATTTTATCCCCTCCGCTATCAAACACTTTCCCTACTGTTGCACTAGCTGGAGTAGGAATAGTAAGTTTTACTCCTCCGCTATCCAACATATTCCCTACTGTTGCACTCGGAGTGGGAATAGTAATTTTTACCCCTCTGCTATCCAACACTTTCTCTACTGTTGCTCTCGCAGGAGTGGGAATAGTCATTTTTTCCCCTCTGCTAGCCAACATTTCCCCTACTGTTGCACTCGCTGGAGTGGGAATAGTAATTTTATCCCCTACGCTATCCAACACTTTCCCTACTGTTGCACTCGGAGTGGGAATTGTAATTTTTACCCCTCCGCTATCCAACACTTTCCCTACTGTTGCACTCGCTGGAGTGGGAATAGTAATTTTTTCCCCTCTGTTATCCAATACTTTCCCTACTGTTGCACTCGCTGGAGTGGGAATAGTAAATTATTCCCCTCTGCTATCCAACACTTTCCCTACTATTGCATTCACTGGAGTGGGAATAGTAATTTATACCCCTCCGCTATCCAACACTTTCCCTACTGTTGCACTCACTGGAGTGGGAATAGTAATTTTTTCCCCTCAGCTATCCAACACTTTCCCTACTGTTGCACTTGCTGGAGTGGGAATAGTAATTTTTACCCCTCCGCTATCCAACACTTTCTCTACTGTTGCTCTCGCAGGATTAGGAATAGTAATTTTTTCTCCTACGCTATCCAACATTTTCCCTACTGTTGCGCTCGCTGGAATGGGAATAGTAATGTTATCCCCTATGCTATCCAACACTTTCCCTACTGTTGCACTCGTTGGAGTGGGAATAGTAATTTTTACCCCTCCGCTGTCCAACACTTTCCCTACTGTTGCATTCGCTGGAGTGGGAATAGTAATTTTTACCTCTCCGCTATCCAACACTTTCCCTACTGTTGCACTCGCTGTAGTGGGAATAGTAATTTTTACCCATCCGCTCTCCAACACTTTCTCTACTGTTGCACTCAATGTAGTGCAAAATGTAGGTTTAAAAAATATTTAATATTTTAATTTATAATATAATTTGTGTTTATTAATTTTTATGTTACAGGTGTATGTATATATATTTTATTTATAATTTTTAATATATTTATAATATTTTAAAATGAATTACAATTATTATTTATTGTTTTAAAGTTAATATATATATATATTACATTTTATATATGTATGCTTAATTTTTTTAAATTAAATGTATTACTTCTAGTTAAAATGTACAAAAATCTAAATCTTTTTTTTAAGTTAAATTTATTATTTAATTTATTTTACAATATTTTTAATACATATAAAAAACGATATTTTGTACATCGATATTTTATACAACGATATTTTTTTCTCGATATTTTTGTACTTACCATTATAAAGATAGGAGGTCGATATTTTTGACAACGATATATATATATTTTTTTTAAACTTTATTTATCAAGTTTTGTCAGACATCAAAATAAACCATAACATCGGGTTGATTCTGACTTGAACAGTACCATAGGATGTCAGAGAGCAGGTACATATCGGTAAGTGAAGAAAAAGGAGAGAACAGAAAAAAAACACCTCATTTACAGGCTCATATGTCACGAACACATCCATGTACATCATTAAGTTGGCTCGTCTATACCCCCAATACATAGTCCATCCAAGGCCAATGGGAACTTCAGCGGAATAGAACGAAGTCCAGTGTCCCATATGCCTCACTCATTCCAGCTAGGCATAGTGTTCACATAGTAGGGTATTTTTACAGAAAGTTGCTATATTACCCCTCGGGGCTCCCTCCTGAGGCCCCACTGTGGGGGATCCCTCAGCGCGCTCACTATGCGCCTGACGGTATGCCATTAGCGCCTCCCAGATATCCCTGGGGCGGTAAATGATCGGTAGCAGTTCTGCATAGGTTGTTAATTGGTCTTTGCCATATATAAAATCATGCAGCCAATCTTTGAATTTAGGGGCCCGCCCTCTACCCCATCTATAGGCCACCCTCCGCTTGGCTAAGAGGAGCCCCATGGCGAGGAACTTTCTATGCGTCATGGGGATGTCTGCTGTGTAAACCCAGCAGTGTGAGCAGGGGAGAGTGTGGGAGTGGGGCTGCAATCATCTCGGATAGTGCGTCAAGTACTTCCCGCCAGTATCCCTGGACCTGAGGGCAGGCCCACGCCAGGTGCAGGAAGTCAGCCCCTTCCTGGTGACATCTCACACATCGATCGTCCTCCTGTAGTTTGTATTTACGGAGTAGTGTGGGTGTGTAGTATATTCTATGAAGAAACTTGTAGTGAATAATACGCAGCCTACTACTGGCTGTAATGTCTGCAGTTTGCTCACAGCAAAATTTCCACTGCTCATCTGTCACAGGGGACTCCAGGTCTCGGTCCCAAGCATCCCTGGCGCCCAGCGGGGCATACAGTCTCACCAACAGCGCCACACAGTAGATGCGAGACACAGCATGTGAGGGGCCAGACATTTTGAGTGTGGTGTGTAAGACCTCCAGTGGAGCAGGTTCTTGTGAGAAACAGGGTGTATTGGCTCGTATTTCATGTTTCAATCGTATGTATAGAAACATTTCCAGAGGGCTGACACCCTCTCCGGTCAGTATCTCCGTTTGGTCTTTAAATTGTCCACCACAGTACAGATCGCCCCATGTGTGCAGACCTCTCCTGCGCATCATATCTTGACACACTGCTGCCTGTGTAACGGGGGCGTATGAGAGGTGTGGCAATGGCATAAGGGGAGAGTAGAGTAAGGTCTTGCCCATCATTCTAGTTAAGTGCTTCCAGGCATTATTGGTGCATGAGACTGTGTGGCGTGTTACCTTTTCGCCTGGGACCTGTGCCCCTAGCAAAGACGTCAGAGGTGTGGGTGACATGTAACCATGTTCAATGGCCAAGTGTGGCATGAAAGGCGGTGGGTGCAACCAGTATACTGCGTAGTGGGCTTGAGCACTGAGATAGTAGAGTTCCATGTCTGGAGCCTCGAAACCCCCCTAGAGAACGGCTGAGTCATGAGTGTCCAGTTTAGTCGAGGCTGCCTTCCGCCCCAAGCTAGTTTAATGAGCAAGGAGCAAAGAGTGTTAAAAAAATGACGTCCTGGGTAGTAAGGTATATTGAGAAATAGGTAGAGAAGCTTAGGGAGGATGTTCATTTTCATCAGGGCCACTCTACAAGCCAGGGAGAGTGGGAGTGCGATTCAACGATCAATCCATGTGCCAATTTGCTCAAGCGCAGCTCCATAATATGCTCTAATGGTCTCCTCGGGGTTGCTAGTAATATTGACGCCCAGATACTTGATTTCATCATTGCACCAATTTAGTGGGTCTTCAGGCATGAATCTATGGGTATTGGGGGTTAGCTGGAAAATCTGCGACTTACTCCAATTTAATTTTATCCCCGATATGTGGCCAAATCTGATGAACTCCCTCAAGATGGGGTTAAGGCTAACACTGGGCTCGCGGAGATAAAGGGTGATGTCATCCGCGTATAGAGATATTAGGATTTGACGAGAGGGGTAGATTATGGCGTGTTTTCTATGATGTTGCCTAATCTTGGCAGCCAGAGGCTCAATAGCTAAGGCAAAAAGTAATGGGGAGAGCGGGCAGCCCTGGCGGGTGCCACGTTTGATAGGGATGGGATCAGAGTATAGTCCGTTGATCTGGACCACCGCTTCCGGTTTAGAGTATAGCAGTTGAATCCAGGCCAAGAAAGGACGGGGGAGGCCCATTCGACCCAAGATTGCGTGCATATAATCCCACTCCAGGGAATCAAATGCCTTTGTGGCATCTAAAAAAACTCCAGCAGCCGAGCTGTCAGTTGACAACGATATTTATGTCCCGATATTTGTGTAAGTCGATATTGTGGTGGTCGATATTCTGTCAGTGATCCAGTAGGAATATTTGAAATAGGTCGAAAGTTGTTTAAATCAGTTTGATCTGCTTTTGGGTTTTTTTGGGTAGGGGAAACCTGACCGGATTTAAAGTAGTCTGGGATAGTGCCTAGTAGGAGGGAGGCATTAGTAATCTTGGTCAATAGTGGGAGTATCGAGGGTATGATTTTCTTGAAGAAATTGAGAGGTAGAGGGTGGTTGAAGTGGTTTGAGGGTTTCAGCGATGTGAGAATCTTGTGGATGTCACTTTCCTCAAAGGTTTTGAAAGGGGTCCAAGATGTGTTGTTTTTGGGGAAGTGCTCCGCTGGACACAGGGGATCAGTAGTTCAGGAGGCAGAGAGGATAGGTTGAGGTGAGAGAGGTGCTTTTTCCAAGGAGGTCTGCAGGTCCTTTCTCATGCTTTCCGTCTTCTGAAGAAAGAAGGAGGCAAATTCCTCACAGTTTGGTAGTGGACTAGATCTAGCGAGGGTCGGTATGGGTGCGCCATTCGATTATCCTTTTGAGCTCAAAACTTTTTTTGGGGCGGTTACTGGCATGATCTAGCTGGTTTCTGAGGAAATTTGCTTTCAAATTTCTGATGCTTTTGTAGTATCTGATTCTTAATGATCTCAGGTGTTTTAGGTGTTCAAGGGATGGAGCTGATCTCTACTGACATTCAGCTAACCACAAGCTGTGCCTTTCTGTGTTGAGGCAACCATTATACCAAGGTTTGGAGTCTTTTCTGGACACTCCTTTTAGCTAATTTAATGTGTTCTCTGACTCTCAAGCCGAATTCAAACCTGGCTCCTTAATTTTGGACTGTCAGAAGCTTTTGACTGAAGTAGTCTGATGGCACCAGATAGGGCGTGTTGCAATGGTCAATCCTAGCTAGGCATTTAGAATTGTCACCGTGTGTGGAAACAAAACTGTTTGAGAATTCTCTTTAAGGTTTACAGTTGAATGAGGCATAAATTGACCACTAATTACAAAAAAAGTGTGTGCAAATCCCTAAAGATTGTGTGTGGGTGTGTGTGTATATCTATACACACACACACAGATATATATATATATATATACACACACACACACACACAGATATATACATACGCACACACACATATATATATATATATATATATATATATATATATATATATATATATATTCACTGAAAAAACCGTAGGTTTCAGGCACGTTATAGTTACAAATTAGCATTTTAAAAACCTTTGAAATTCACTGAAAAAACCATAGGTTTCAGACACGTTATAGTTAGAAATTAGCATTTAAAAAACCTTTGAAATTCACTGAAAAAACCATAGGTTTTAGGGACAGTTATAGTTAGTTGGACATTGCACTCGTACAAAACCCGTGAAATTCCCCGTTATAGTTAGTTCAGCTAACTATAACTCGCGCCCCGCAATGCACTGCTGATGACGTCACATATTACATCACTCATGACATGGTCAGTGACATCACTGATGACATCACTGATGACATCTCAAATGACATCACTGATGACATCATCCAGTGACTGTGTCTTTCTGTAAAGTTTAAATATGTTTAATATATATAGGGAAAGGCGTATTGAAGAATGAGTGGGTGTGTAAGTGTCTGAATGGATGATTTAGTACGTGCGTGACTGACTCTACAAGTGAGTGATTAAACGTATCTTACTGAATGCATGGGTTAGTGACTAAACTGTGTGAATGTCTGTATCCGTCTGTTGGTGTGTAAGTGGATGCATGGATTTGCGAATAGCTACATGAGTGTCTATATGGGTTATTGATTGGTTCTATGAGTATCTGTATGGGTGCCTGAGTGTTTGTGTGGATGGGGTGTGTGCGACTGTGCATAGATGTGTGAGTGGGTGATTCACTGGGTGGATGGTTTCAAGAGTGCATCTGTGATAGACTGTATGGGTGGGTAAGTGTGTGTAAGAGTGTGTTAGTGAGTGAATGTATGTCCCAGTGGTACATGTGTGAGTAACTACATATGTGAAAGGCAGTATATATGTGTATTGGAGTATATAAATAGCTATAAGCGAGAGTGAGTGATTGTGATAGTGGCTGTATGGATGAGTGTGTGCTTGTATCAGTGATTGTATAAGAGCGTAACAATGTGCTAGTATTTGTATGATTAAGTGAGCTGGTATGTGTATAACTGTATAGGTGAGTAAATGGCAGTGTGTTTAATTATTTGCATGACTGACTAGGTGTGTGAGTACCTCTATGGATGAGTGGCGGTGTTTGAGTGTCTATATAGGAGTAAGAGTGCATATGATAGTCCTGTACTGAGTTACCATAAGTATGAGTGACTGTACGGGTGAGTGAGTGGATGTGTGTGTGTAGACCTAAGAATCAGTGAGTGGGTATGTAGTTATTGGTGTTGGAGTGTCTAAGGTTTTGCGAATGGCACTCTGTAATTTAGATTGGGTGTATCAAAGGTTATATTAGGGTGTGAGGAGCTGCATCAGATTATCACGTGGATGATGTCATCAGTGATGGCATTTGAGATGTCATCAGTGATGTCATCAGTGATGTCACTGACCATGTCATGAGTGATGTAATATGTGACGTCATCAGCAGTGCATTGCGGGGGCGCGAGTTATAGTTAGCTGAACTAACTATAACGGGGAATTTCACGGGTTTTGTACGAGTGCAATGTCCAACTAACTATAACTGTCCCTAAAACCTATGGTTTTTCAGTGAATTTCAAAGGTTTTTAAATGCTCATTTCTAACTATAACGTGTCTGAAACCTATGGTTTTTTCAGTGAATTTCAAAGGTTTTTAAAATGCTAATTTGTAACTATAACGTGCCTGAAACCTACGGTTTTTTCAGTGAATTTCAAAGGTTTTTTAAATGACAATTTTTAAATGTATTAATTTTTATATTAATTTTTTTCATACTGATTTACTACATTTTTAGAAACAATTTCTTTTACATATTTTATTTTTAAATTACATTGTAATTACATTATACATTACATTACAAAAATACTTTCTCAGAATGAATTACTTTAGTTTAAATACTTTGCACATAGGCAATAGACTTTTAAGTACAGTAGTTACAGTTGTTGCAATGGGCAACACATTTTCAAACACAATGCAACATTCAGCTCAATGTGAATTTCTAGTTAAATGCAATTAGTTACTTTATAGATTACTTTTCTAACCACAGGACTGGATCCTAGATTCAGTCCTGGTACATCTCCTGTAAACAGTTGAGTAAAAGCGTTTTGGTTACAGTCGTGATTTTTAAGGAATATTATTGTATTTTAAAAGTTGACACTTAGAAACTTTTTCTCATAGAATCACCAATGTTATCCTATGGAAGGAAATTCACTTAGCAGGTAAAAACTGTTATTGTTACTTTTTCTTACTCAGTGTTGGATCCTGGATCCAGCACTGGTGCATCTCCTGTAAACAGTTGAAAGAATGCGTTTAAGTCATACAGGCGATTTTTAAGGAATATTTGTAGTTTGTGAAAATCGACACTTTGAAACTTTTCTGCTGAAAACCAGACAATGGATTCCTATGGAAGAAAATATAAGTTACTGGTAAGTACGGTTAAAATTACTTTTCAGGACCAGTACTGGGCTGAAAGATACAGCACTGAGGTCTCTCCTTATAACAGGTGAGTAAATCGGAATTCGTATTTCGGCTGATTTTAGAGGAATATTTGTATGTTTCAAAAATCAACACTTAGAAACTTTTTCAGCAAAAAGCAGGCAATGATATCCTATGGAAGGAAATTCAAGTTACTGGTAAGTACGGTTAAAATTACTTTTGAGGATCAGTACTGGGCTGAAAGATGCAGCACTGAGGTCTCTCCTGATAACAGATGAGTAAATCGGAATTCGTATTTCGGCTGATTTTAGATGAATATTTTAAAGTTCCAAAACTCCACACTTAGAAGAATTTCCAAGTGAAACCAGTCAATGTTAGCCTATGGAAGGAAATTCAAGTTACCGGTAAGTACGGTTAAAATTACTTTTCAGGACCAGTACTGGGCTGAAAGATACAGCACTGAGGTCTCTCCTGATAACAGGTGAGTAAATCGGAATTCGTATTTCGGCTGATTTTAGAGGAATATTTTAAAGTTCCAAAACTCCACACTTAGAAGAATTTCCAAGTGAAACCAGTCAATGTTAGCCTATGAAGGAAATTCAAGTTACCGGTAAGTACGGTTAAAATTACTTTTGAGGATCAGTACTGGGCTGAAAGATGCAGCACTGAGGTCTCTCCTGATAACAGATGAGTAAATCGGAATTCGTATTTCGGCTGATTTTAGATGAATATTTTAAAGTTCCAAAACTCCACACTTAGAAGAATTTCCAAGTGAAACCAGTCAATGTTAGCCTATGGAAGGAAATTCAAGTTACCGGTAAGTACGGTTAAAATTACTTTTCAGGACCAGTACTGGGCTGAAAGATACAGCACTGAGGTCTCTCCTGATAACAGGTGAGTAAATCGGAATTCGTATTTCGGCTGATTTTAGAGGAATATTTTAAAGTTCCAAAACTCCACACTTAGAAGAATTTCCAAGTGAAACCAGTCAATGTTAGCCTATGAAGGAAATTCAAGTTACCGGTAAGTACGGTTAAAATTACTTTTGAGGATCAGTACTGGGCTGAAAGATGCAGCACTGAGGTCTCTCCTGATAACAGGTGAGTAAATCGGAATTCGTATTTCGGCTGATTTTAGAGGAATATTTTAAAGTTCCAAAACTCCACACTTAGAAGAATTTCCAAGTGAAACCAGTCAATGTTAGCCTATGAAGGAAATTCAAGTTACCGGTAAGTACGGTTAAAATTACTTTTGAGGATCAGTACTGGGCTGAAAGATGCAGCACTGAGGTCTCTCCTGATAACAGATGAGTAAATCGGAATTCGTATTTCGGCTGATTTTAGATGAATATTTTAAAGTTCCAAAACTCCACACTTAGAAGAATTTCCAAGTGAAACCAGTCAATGTTAGCCTATGGAAGGAAATTCAAGTTACCGGTAAGTACGGTTAAAATTACTTTTCAGGACCAGTACTGGGCTGAAAGATACAGCACTGAGGTCTCTCCTGATAACAGGTGAGTAAATCGGAATTCGTATTTCGGCTGATTTTAGAGGAATATTTTAAAGTTCCAAAACTCCACACTTAGAAGAATTTCCAAGTGAAACCAGTCAATGTTAGCCTATGAAGGAAATTCAAGTTACTGGTAAGTACGGTTAAAATTACTTTTGAGGATCAGTACTGGGCTGAAAGATGCAGCACTGAGGTCTCTCCTGATAACAGGTGAGTAAATCGGAATTCGTATTTCGGCTGATTTTAGAGGAATATTTTAAAGTTCCAAAACTCCACACTTAGAAGAATTTCCAAGTGAAACCAGTCAATGTTAGCCTATGGAAGGAAATTCAAGTTACCGGTAAGTACGGTTAAAATTACTTTTCAGGACCAGTACTGGGCTGAAAGATACAGCACTGAGGTCTCTCCTGATAACAGGTGAGTAAATCGGAATTCGTATTTCGGCTGATTTTAGAGGAATATTTTAAAGTTCCAAAACTCCACACTTAGAAGAATTTCCAAGTGAAACCAGTCAATGTTAGCCTATGAAGGAAATTCAAGTTACCGGTAAGTACGGTTAAAATTACTTTTGAGGATCAGTACTGGGCTGAAAGATGCAGCACTGAGGTCTCTCCTGATAACAGGTGAGTAAATCGGAATTCGTATTTCGGCTGATTTTAGAGGAATATTTTAAAGTTCCAAAACTCCACACTTAGAAGAATTTCCAAGTGAAACCAGTCAATGTTAGCCTATGGAAGGAAATTCAAGTTACTGGTAAGTACGGTTAAAATTACTTTTCAGGACCAGTACTGGGCTGAAAGATACAGCACTGAGGTCTCTCCTGATAACAGGTGAGTAAATCGGAATTCGTATTTCGGCTGACTTTAGAGGAATATTTTAAAGTTCCAAAACTCCACACTTAGAAGAATTTCCAAGTGAAACCAGTCAATGTTAGCCTAAGGAAGGAAATTCAAGTTACTGGTAAGTACGGTTAAAATTACTTTTGAGGATCAGTACTGGGCTGAAAGATGCAGCACTGAGGTCTCTCCTGATAACAGGTGAGTAAATCGGAATTCGTATTTCGGCTGATTTTAGAGGAATATTTTAAAGTTCCAAAACTCCACACTTAGAAGAATTTCCAAGTGAAACCAGTCAATGTTAGCCTATGGAAGGAAATTCAAGTTACTGGTAAGTACGGTTAAAATTACTTTTCAGGACCAGTACTGGGCTGAAAGATACAGCACTGAGGTCTCTCCTGATAACAGGTGAGTAAATCGGAATTCGTATTTCGGCTGATTTTAGAGGAATATTTTAAAGTTCCAAAACTCCACACTTAGAAGAATTTCCAAGTGAAACCAGTCAATGTTAGCCTATGGAAGGAAATTCAAGTTACCGGTAAGTACGGTTAAAATTACTTTTCAGGACCAGTACTGGGCTGAAAGATACAGCACTGAGGTCTCTCCTGATAACAGGTGAGTAAATCGGAATTCGTATTTCGGCTGATTTTAGAGGAATATTTTAAAGTTCCAAAACTCCACACTTAGAAGAATTTCCAAGTGAAACCAGTCAATGTTAGCCTATGAAGGAAATTCAAGTTACCGGTAAGTACGGTTAAAATTACTTTTGAGGATCAGTACTGGGCTGAAAGATGCAGCACTGAGGTCTCTCCTGATAACAGGTGAGTAAATCGGAATTCGTATTTCGGCTGATTTTAGAGGAATATTTTAAAGTTCCAAAACTCCACACTTAGAAGAATTTCCAAGTGAAACCAGTCAATGTTAGCCTATGGAAGGAAATTCAAGTTACTGGTAAGTACGGTTAAAATTACTTTTCAGGACCAGTACTGGGCTGAAAGATACAGCACTGAGGTCTCTCCTGATAACAGGTGAGTAAATCGGAATTCGTATTTCGGCTGACTTTAGAGGAATATTTTAAAGTTCCAAAACTCCACACTTAGAAGAATTTCCAAGTGAAACCAGTCAATGTTAGCCTAAGGAAGGAAATTCAAGTTACTGGTAAGTACGGTTAAAATTACTTTTGAGGATCAGTACTGGGCTGAAAGATGCAGCACTGAGGTCTCTCCTGATAACAGGTGAGTAAATCGGAATTCGTATTTCGGCTGATTTTAGAGGAATATTTTAAAGTTCCAAAACTCCACACTTAGAAGAATTTCCAAGTGAAACCAGTCAATGTTAGCCTATGGAAGGAAATTCAAGTTACTGGTAAGTACGGTTAAAATTACTTTTCAGGACCAGTACTGGGCTGAAAGATACAGCACTGAGGTCTCTCCTGATAACAGGTGAGTAAATCGGAATTCGTATTTCGGCTGATTTTAGAGGAATATTTTAAAGTTCCAAAACTCCACACTTAGAAGAATTTCCAAGTGAAACCAGTCAATGTTAGCCTATGGAAGGAAATTCAAGTTACTGGTAAGTACGGTTAAAATTACTTTTCAGGATTAGTACTGGGCTGAAAGATGCAGCACTGAGGTCTCTCCTGATAACAGGTGAGTAAATCAGAATTCGTATTTCGGCTGATTTTAGAGGAATATTTGCACAATGGTGAAGGGAGGGGCGGGGCCTGAGGTGACATCTGTGCAAACGCGCCCCGTGGCGCGTTTTAAGTTGGGGGATTAAGTCCCCTTGAATCATGAGGGTCCCTACGGGCCAACTAGCCCACCAGGAACCTCCAGTATGCGCCAGGGGCTGCGTTGCACAGACATGTACAGAGGCCACACCCCTTTTACACCTCTCTGCAACGCAGCTCTGTGACGCTTTCTGGACGTACCTGTTGGGCTAGTTGGCCCCCAGGGACCCTCAGGATTGAAGAGGATTTAATTCCCCATCTTAAAACGCGCCACGGGGCCTGTTTGCACACATGTCACCTGAAGCCCCGCCCCTCCCTTCACCACTGTGCAAACGCGCCCCGTGGCGCGTTTTAAGTTGGGGGATTAACTCCCCTTGAATCCTGAGGGTCCCTGGGGTGCAACTAGCCCACCATATACCTCCAAAAGCGCCATAGAGCTGCGTTGCCGAGAGGTGTAAAAGGGGCGTGGCCTCTGTACACCTCTCTGCAAGGCAGCCCCTGGCGCATACTGGAGGTTCCTGGTGGGCTAGTTGGCCCCCAGGGACCCCCAGCATTCAAGGGGAATTGTTCTCCCTCTGCAAACGCGCCAGGGGCGCGTTTGCAGAGTGGTGAAGGAAGGGGCGGGGCCTACGGGCCCGATCGTTTTTTTTTTTTTTTCCTGAAGGGGGCTGTGTGGCCCCCTTCCTTTTTCCTATTTTTAGGCCCTGGGGACCCCATCCCCCAGGGCCTTACCCCTTTTTTTAAATTAAAATAAAATTAAAAAAACGGGAAGGGGGCCGCGTGGCCCCCTTCCCTGGGCCTGTATTGGCCCCGGGACCCCATCCCCTGGGGCATGGCCTCTTTTTTTTTTATTTGGAGGGGGCTGCGTGGCCCCCTCCTCAGGCCATTTAAGGCCCCGGGGACCCCATCCCCGGGCCGGCCTTGCACTTTTTGTAAAAAAATCCATTTTTTACTTTGGGGAGGGGGCTGCATGGCCCCCTCCGTGGCCACTGGCCCCGGGGACCCCATCCCCGGGGCCTGGCCTCTCGTTGGGGACTGTGGGGGTCCCCAAACCCCCCACAGTCCCGCCGGCTCCCCGTGTCCTACGGGAGCCGGCATTGCTTACACATGGGGAGCTGCTAAGATGCTGCTCCCCATGTGGAAAGCTATCGGCTTTGGATATTGGAAGAGAGAGCAGGTTTCCTGCTCTCTCTTCCAATATCCAAAGCAGTTTGCAATGACAGGACGGGAGCCGCGAGGCTCCCGTCCTGTCATTGCAAACAGCAGTGTCCCGGGGTAGGCACCCCGGGACACTGCAGGAGCCGGCCCTGGGGGTGGCGGTCCCCAGGGCCATCAAGGGCTCCAGGAGGGGGCCGCGCGGCCCCCCTCCTACATTTTGAAAGCCCCGGGAGGTGGTGGTCCCCGGGGCTTGGGGGTCCAAAACGGACCCC
Source organism: Calotriton arnoldi (assembly GCA_963921515.1). Lineage (NCBI taxonomy): Eukaryota > Metazoa > Chordata > Amphibia > Caudata > Salamandridae > Calotriton > Calotriton arnoldi. Next base: position 2,009,321 of record CAWUFW010000031.1, read on the forward strand.
CATTTTAATTTTTCTTAGTGCCCCGGGGAGGTGGTGGTCCCGGGCGTGTGGGGGCTGGAGCCCCCACACAGGTTTTTAATTTAAAAAAGAAGCCCCGGGGAGGTGGTGGTCCTCGGGGCTGCGGAGGGCTCAGAGCCCTCCCGCACCATTATACATAAAGCCCCGGGGGTGGTGGTCCCCGGGGCTTGGGGGCCCTTAGAGGCCCCCACACATAAAATTAACCCCCCAGCATGCCCCCGGGACTTGGCCCACCCGGGGCCAATTAACATCAAAGCTTCGATTTTTTTTTTTTTTCGGCAGGATTCGCGCTCCCTGAGCGCATCCTGCCGATTTTTAAAAAAAAAATTATTATTCTTTTTTTGCCCAGGGGGTCTTTGTGGGACCCCTGAGCAGACCTAGGGGTCAGGGTGTTTCTACCCTGCCCCCTTTGTGCGCTTTGCGCACTTGTTTCTGTCCCTCGGTTCTACCGAGGATAAAATGGCTGCCAACACTTCCTGATTTGGAGTGTTGACAGCCAATTAACATAAAGCTCGTGCTCGGGAGGATTTGCGGCCCTAGATATATCTATCTTTTTACTTTTGATTTTCTCAGCAACTACTGAACGGATTTACACCATTTAACAAAAAGGGTTCTTTCTGACCCAAAACTACCTCTTTGCCAAATTTGGTGTAATTCCGTTCAGCAGTTCGGTCTGTAGCCGTGTCTAAAGTTTCCTATGGAAAATTGCATGGGGAAAACGCGTTTTGGGACCCCCTTTTTCTCGGCCCCGCTTGACGAATCCCCCGAGACTTTCAGGGTAGGAGCGGACCGGAGCGCCCCACAAAGTTTGAAAATTTTGCGAAGATACGTCAACCGGCAAGAGAGTTATTTCAAATAGAATGTCGCGGATTTCCTATGGATAATAGGTTGTAACTATAACTATCTACTGGCGACCGCCAGTAGATAATATATATATATATTCACAAAAAAAAGCAAAGATTAAAGTAATGTTATAGTTAGGTGAATTTGTCAGTGACAGCATTAGCATTTTGAACCAAAAAAAACACAGAAATTCACCATTTATAGTTAGCAGAGCTACAACATGTCATGAGTGATGTCATAATCAGTGCATAGCGGGGGCATAAGCTATAGTTAGCTCTGCTAACTTTAACTGGTAAACGTCTGTGGTGTTTTGTTTTTTTTAAAGTTCAAAATGTTAATGTTGTCACTGACAAATTCACTTAACTATAATGTTACTTTATCCTTTGTTTTTTTCAGTGAATGTCTAGTTTTTTTTTTTACCGTAAAGTAATATTTAATTAACATACTTAAAGCCAACCCCTTTCTTCCGTGCTCAGCAGGGGGTTGTCCAGCCCTGCAGCTAACCACCCACCATAGGCAGCCAGCCCCACGCTCCGCAGGGGCCTTTGGCTTTGAACAAAAGAGGGTTGGCAACAGTGTCTGGCATGCGACCAGCCCTGTTGCCAACCCACCCGGATCCAGCACTGTTGCATACTACTAGTGTGGGAGGGGCGGGGCCAAATGGGCGGCGCTTGTATGTGATTTGGCACCTTTGCATACTCAGCAGCAATCAAAGGGACAACTGTATTATCAACAATGAGGGCATTTCAGATGTAATTAGGGCTTGTTATAAATGTAGTTCATTAATATGTCATGAGTGTTCAAATTCACACAAATGTGGAATGCACCACCAACATCAAGAATAATAATGTCCATCCAATGTTGATTTTATATATACGGTTTCTTTATTCCTCCAATTTCAATAAAAAGATAGCCAAACAGCCGACGCGTTTTGTCCAACTGGTGTGGACTTCATCAGGGCTGAACTGGTGTTTATGGTTGAATTACTCAGGATTTCGCCCGTTTGATTTATAATTGTTAAAGTTGCTGGAGCCACATGGGTGTCCTTTTTCTTGATTTGTGTTAGGCATTACCCAGTAGTTGCCTTTAATTCAACGTGTATTTAGAGTTCAGAGTGATGCAGTAGCTCCGCCGGGTGATTCAGAATTCTCCTGGCTTGGTGTTTTTGGACACCAAGCCAGGAGAATTCTGAATCACCCTGTGTGCCAGTAGATGACGTCGGTTGACTTCGTGTGACGTCGTCGGCGTCGTGACGTCTGCATCGTCAATATAACCGCCACTCCGGTGCGCTGGCGTCAGTTCTTTTGTTTACATGCCAGCCAGTGCAGATCCATCAAAGAGAGCTTACCCCCTGTCATTTTTGGACAGACTTTTTTGACCTTTTGTCGACTCCTTTTGATGTGTTAGGGATGTCTAGCAAGAAGACCTCGGGGTTCAAGCAGTGCGTCGCCTGTCACCGCGCCATGTCGGTATGTCTTTGGTGCCTGGAGCACAACCACGACACAAAGTCGTGCTCTGATTGCCGGGCATGGTTTCCGAAAGCTTTGAGGGAGTAGTCCTTAAAGCTACCCGGCGCCTCGGTGGTCGCCCCGTCTATCTCAGTCCCGGTCGAGAATAAGGTCCGAGCACCGCTCAGGAGGATTGTAGTCCTCTTCATCCAAGCCATCGCAGTCAGGTAAGACAAATGCAAAAAGAACAATTGATGGACAGAATGCTGCACAATGTCAAACATTCACCCCAGTACAGAGATCTGGGCCTAAATCCATCGTTTGTTTGCTCCCCATGCCATTCCAGTTCAGACACAGCCATATGCAAATCAGTCTTGTCCCCGTTCCCCATGGGAACAGTCCAGCCAGAACTGCCAGGCCAGGTCCTCCCTGGACTGGAAACAAGCATCCTGGGACCGGTTTCGGGGCATCACCCCTCATCAGCCAGGCTAGCTTGAATCCAGTGGCAGAGTGAGCCCGGGACCCACGGCTGGGCATACCCGGCACACTTAGGGCAAGAAAGCAAAAGACACACAAATGATGGACGGAATGCAGAACAAATAAAAACATTCACCTCCAGTCAAGAGATACGGAGTGGTGCAGTCTTCCCGGCCTGGACCAGCCGGTAAATATTCCTCAAATTGTGTCCACACACTAAGACTGCACCACTCGGGAAATCAAGTGTGGGGCCGCAGAGGTTAAGCACGGTCTTAAATCTGCCAAGCGGAACAACAGATCCATGAAAATGAACTGGCATATTTCATCTGGAGGCCCACTGAAAGGTTTTGCAAAAATATAACAAGTATGTCACGGCGCAGAACCCACTGAAGGGTAGGAATTGAAGAAAGGAAACTACAGGTCCCAGCCTGCATCAACAATTGAACTTACCTGAGAGGCCCACCGGAGGGCAATAAATTCAATTAACACACGAGTTTCCTTTCGATCTGCAAAGGGCATCAACAGCCTGTGAACAAGGAGCGAGGCAGCTCCGAAACGCGTTAGGCATTTTAATAATCTGGATTCTAATGCCGGTTTGCCTAAAGAAAGAATTAATTAGAATGATCTGCTGCTGAGTGCGTCTTCGTGTGTGGACACAATTTGAGGAATATATATATATGTGTGTGTGTGTGTGTGTGTATATATATATATATATATATATATATATATATCCAAGTCAAAAAGCACCCCGGTCGTGGAGGAGCCCCACCACAAAGAAATGGACCTTGCTGCAGGTATTTGGCAAGCAGCGTGTAAGGGCAGGATGGTCGTGGTGCAGGTGAATATGCAGCGCAGAGGTAGTGTGACATTTTCCAAACCCACTGTGGCATTTTAAAGTTTGAAGATTAACACTGTTATGGAGCAGCTCACTGCAGCTAAATTGAGGCACTACATATTCCAGCAGGCTCTGGGTGAGCCAACGCCCACTGTGGCAGGTGTAAATGATTAAAATGAGGCCAGTGCTCTACACAGTGTTTAACCAAGCCTCTGAAGAAATGCTCGAGGAGCATGAAACGCGTCAGGCAGACAGATTTTCTTGGACATTGTTTTTCATTTCTCTGCGCTGTTTCCTGCATTAAAAAACGAAAAATTACCTACCTGGGAGTTGGCTCTTCCAAAAGGGGTGCTATTTGACTTGGATATATATATATATATATATATATATATATATATATACACACGCGTTTCAGCCTTCGAGAGGCCTTGATCACATGATATAATATATATATATATATTTATATTTATATTACCTACTGGCGGTCGCCAGTAGGTAGTTATAGTTAGGACCTAGTTTCTATTCAAAAAGCGTTTTTTCTTTTGCCAATATCTTTGGCGCCGGTTGACGAATCTTTGCGAAATTTTCAAAACTAATGGGGCGCTCCGGTCAGCTCCTGTCTTGAAAATTTTGGGGTGATTCGTCAAGCGGGGGCCGAGAAATAAGGGGGGTCCCAAAACACGTTTTCCCCATGTTAATTTCCATAGGAACTTTAGACACAGCTACAGCCCGAACTACTGAACGGAATTACACCAAATTTGGCAAAAAGGTAGGTCTTGGTTCCAAACCAGGAAGTGTTGGCAGCCATCTTGTGACTCGGTAACCGAGTCACAAGAAAAGAGTAAATAAAAAGGTGAAAAACAAGAAAAGGGGGCAGAGTACAAACACCCTGACCCCCTAGGCCTGCTCAGGGGGTCCCACAAAGACCCCCCGGGCCACAAAAACCATTTTTTTTTTTTTAAATCAGCCGAATTCGCGCTGGGGTCGCGAATCCGGCCGAGAAAATTTTAAAAAAAGCCCCCGGGTGGGCTCACCAATTAATTTGCGGGGGCCCGTGGGGGACCCCGCAGCCCTGGGGACCGACACCTCCCCGGGGCTTATTTAATTGTATACGGGGGCACTGCAGCCCCCCGCAGCCCCGGGTACCGCCACCTCCCCGGGGCTTTTAAAAAAAATGCGTGGGGGGTCCCAATCCCCCCCCCCGCAGCCCAGGGGACCGCCACCTCCCCGGGGCTCTGTTTTTTTAAATAAGATGATGTGTGGGGGGGAGAGCCCCCCCACACGCCCCGGGGACCACCACCTCCCCGGGTCACATACACACTAAAAATGCGGGGGTCCGTAGCGGGGCCCCGGGGACCACCACCTCCCCGGGGCTATAAAGACTTGGGAGGGGGGCTGCGTGGCCCCCCTCCAGGAGCCCTTGATGGCCCTGGGGACCGCCACCCCCCAGGGACGGCTCCTGCAATGTCCCGGGGTGCCCACCCCCTGGACATTGCCGTTTGCTATGCTATGGCAGAGTCATAGCAAACTCTGCTTTGCTTCATTGAAGCGAGAGCAGGAAAACCTGCTCTTGCTTCAATGAATCAAAGCAGATTGCTTTTGAGCAAGGGGAGCTGCATGTTAGCAGCTCCGCTTGCTCAAAAGCAATGCCGGCTCCCGCAGGAGGCCCCCCTCCTCTGTAATTTAAAAAAAAAAAAGGCCGGGCCCTGGGGTGTGGAAATGTACCTTTTTAGGGGTAAACTGGTGCAGGGTCACCCTCTTGTCCCTGGGTCCAAAGACCAACAAAATAGAGATCGGCACTGGAGTTGGAATAAATAACAAGTTTATTAATCACTCATGAGTGGGACCACGTCCACACAACACTCTCAAGTGTTGCAGGAGGTAGTACACTGAAGTCACAGAACACAGGTCTTTTATACAGGTTTTCTGCAATGCAAGCATGTGAACAGAAATAGGAAGAACAAGTTTTAGAAATAGTTATCAGCAAACAAGGGCAGATGAATAACCATGTGGTCAGCAAAGTGGGAGGGGGAGCAGGAATGCTTATGGCAGCAGTAAATGGTCGACAGTTAACATCTGAGACCAGGTGCACTGGCAGCTACAAACCCTCAGCACGTACATTGCTTTAGCTGAGTCAGGAAGTCAACAAAAATAGATAACACAAGCAGAGTGAAAAGACGAAAGAATTACGAAGGAAACTTAAATGGACACCATAGCCAAAATGGCTGTAGCTTATGCTAAGTAAAATATTACACATTTCCACAGACCCTTTTAGCATAAGCTAAGACATTTTTCTTATGCTTTAAAAGGGGTACGATAAATATCATGTATATCAATTAGCATCATGTCGCTAACTTCTCGGTCTATTGCTAAACGGGCATTTTCATTTTGGACATTCGTTCTAGATGGTAGACAAGTAGTACAAGTGGAAATACAGAGGGAACAAAGCATTGGCCCGCATTGGATACATAAACAACAAGAGAAGAGAATTGCAATAATTATGAATAAGGCCGACAATATTTTCAGACCCCATACAGAAAATATGTTCCAGAACCATCCAGTCCAAGTCCATGTTCCTGAGTCTTGATGTATCTCAGTAGCTATTTTATGCATTTTGGAAATGGCATCATAAACAGAAGGGGCGTGGTCAGGGATAAATACACAGCAACTACTACACGGGTCAAGCGTCTGATCTTCCTACTATTTAAAGCCGCAACAACAAAGAAAAGAGTCCCAAATTAAAGTCAACATATTGCTGTAATGCAGTGTCAGTTTGATCCACTTTATCATTATTTATAGTTCTTTTAAATCGATTCAAGGAAATGTCATTAAACAGTTTTTTTATCTTTATGATAAGATGCAGGTGCTAAGAACACAGGAGGAATCAAGAAGGACACATAGCATATTCCGGATCATCCAATTGGTAGATGATAGTAGCCTTTACTTCCGCAAATGAAATAAGTGTTGTGTGAAGACAGAAAACTGCTATTGTTCATTCCAGTAATGTTCAATACTGTAGTACAGTCACTTTTTCCCACTGGGATACCTCCAAAACTGCTCACACAAAGATTTGCTCGGGCTCTAGTAACCGCGATAACAGGAGGCCCGTTACCCTTGGCCGTTCGAGTGTTGGGGAAAACATAGCTTGTGGAGGAATCTCCTTTGCTATACTCCTCCATTTCCCATACAGTTCCTTTGGCTTGTGGGTCCCCTTCCTCATCGGGGTAACAGACTTTGTTCAGTTTGGCGTTGAGGTCACCCACATCCCATGTTTCTGAGAGATTGAATACTTTAGAGGCATATAGAAGTTTGAACCAAGCTGGGCATGAGCCATTGTGAGAGAATGGCAGCGGTGACAACGGGATTCCTTTTATGTTCTGATGAGGAGGAATCTTGCCACAAACCCAACAGTTAGTAGCATTGCTTAGCTGGTGTGTCTGATGCAACATTTGAAGAAATGAATTGTTTCTCAGATTTTGCCGGTATCTCTGTTCATGTTGCGGCAAATCAAAATGATGGTGCTTTTTTTGCAGCAAGTGATGTAACAGTAATGTTAGGCAAGGGGGCTCCGGGCATTACTTCCTCCACTACCCACATTACAGTAGCGATGATGGCAGCAGTCAAAGTCAGACCAAGGATGCAGATTGTACAGCCGTTGCACGTTGTCGCAGCGATCTCCTTCTTCTTAGGCGAGCTCATTTTCATCGGCAAACAACAAAATAGATGATACCCTAAGGTCCTGGGCAGGCGTTGGTTTCTTCACTAACATTGAGACGAGTAGTCACTAATAGGCTACCCCCTTTGTAGTCAGTCTTAACCACCCAGGACTGTGGCTCAAACAGTCTCTTTCTGCGATGAAATGTCTTTCTTCCTGGATCGAAGCAGATATCTAGATGCACTAGGAATCGTGTGGTCCGGGAAGACTTCCCCAGGCCCTTCAGGTGACGCAGCTCATCCTCTCTTGGTGACCAAAATGTCGCGATGATCTGTCAGCACAGCAGGGCTCACGAAGGAAGAGCTTCCCGCACCTGCTGATAAATAGAAGACAAGCTATCAGTTAACTGGGACAAATAGTCACTCATCAACATGTCTGGGGTACCTAATACTGGTGCAGAACAAAGAGCTTGGTGTGACTGTTGGAAGGCATTCTGACATTCAGTAGTCCATGGGAAAGGCATCGGAGTGTCTTTAGTCAAAAGGGCCAACAAAGGTTTAATAATGTGTGAAAAACTGGGGATCCACTGCCTACAAAAAGAAGTAAGGCCAATCAGTGCACGGACATCCTTCTAAGTACGGGGTACAGGAGTATCTAAAATGGTCTGAATGCGGTCTGGTGTGAGTGCACGTCCCTCAGACAGGAGGTGACCTAAATAGGTAACCTGCTGTCTACAAAATTGCAATTTCTTTCTAGAGACTTTGGGGCCGATTCCGATTCGGGCCGGAAATCTCTCCGACCGAGCCGGACCCGGAGAGATTTCCGACCGAATCGGACCCGTGCAGCCCGACCGAACGAGTACGATGCGTCCGTATGCTATCGTACTCGAGTCGGTCGGACTCCCATTGAAGTCAATGGGAGCCGGTCGTACAACGCGTACGCGGGCTCCCATTGCCTCAATGGGTGCGAGGCGAACAAGGGTGTACCCTACAGCGGGTACGCGGCGAAGCGACTTGCGCCGTACACGCACAGGTAGGGGGGACCAATGGGTCCCCCCTGTGTGCGACTCGCGCGGCTACGCGTACAGGGGGTCCGACACGGACCCCCAAAGTACGGCTCCGACTGCTCTTTTGAGCCAGACGGCGCGTGTCGGTCGGACTGCTCGCGGCGCGCATCGTACTTACCCGGCCGGGGAACGTCTCCATTGCGCTGTGTGTCTCGTGTCCGAGCGAGTCGGTCGGTGCGGGTCGACCCGGGAACGAGTCGGTCGGAGCGGTTGGGACGCCAGAACGAGTCGGTCGGCGATTTCGCATCGTACTCACTCGTCCGGACGCACATACGAATCGGTCGGGAAATAGGGCTCCGAATCGGATCCGGTTAAGCCGAATCCGATTCGGAGCCCTACTGGCCGAGATCGGAATCGGCCCCTTTGTGATTATGTGATGCAAGAAATGATAACAATAATAGTGTACCTTCTTCATATTGCTCAGGAGTATCTGGTCGCAGAAGTCTATTCAACTACACCAGAAATAGTAATAATCCCTAACTAGCTACCATAAATTAAATTCCTCTGAAGTCTGGAGTAAAGCAAAAAACGAGACATAGCATGAACAGAGAAGTAGGACTGCAATTTTATCAGAGCCCCAGAGATTACCACTAAACATGGTGGTAATTTTGGAGTCATTGGTATTTCTTACAACCAGTAGTATGCTATTACTGTTAGTGGTAGAAATATCACAGCGAAAATTCAAATGTTCTGCAGTAAAAGAAGTATATATATATATATTATCTACTGGCGGTCGCCAGTAGATAGTTATAGTTACAACCTATTATCCATAGGAAATCCGCGACATTCTATTTGCAATAACGTTGGCGCCGGTTGACGAATCTTCGCGAAAGCTTCCAACTTGTTGGGGCGCTCCGGTCCGCTCCTACCCTGAAAGTCTCGGGGTGATACGTCAAGCGGGGGCCGAGAAAAGGGGGTCCCAAAACGCGTTTTCCCCATTCATTTTTCCATAGGAACCTTTAGTCGCAGCTACAGCCCGAACTGCTGAACGGAATTACCCCAAATTTGGCAAAGAGGTAGCCCTTGGTTCAGACTGGTGCCTTTTGCTAAAATGGTGTAAATCCGTTCAGTAGTTCCTGAGAAATTCACAATTAAAATCACATATATATCTATGGGCGCGTCGGATCCGCGTACCCTCCCGATCACGAGCTGCATGCTAATTGGCTGTCAACACTCCAAATCAAGAAGTGTTTGCAGCCATTTTGTCCCTCGGTAGAACCGAGGGACAGAAACAAGTGCGCAAAGCGCAAAAGGGGGCAGGGTAGAAACACCCTGACCCCTAGGTCTGCTCAGGGGTCCCACAAGGACCCCTGGGCAGAAAAAGATTATTTTTTTAAAAATCGGCGGGATGCGCTTAGGGTGCGCGTATCCCGCCGAGAAAAAAAGAAACAAGTGCGCAAAACGCACAAAGGGGGCAGGGTAGAAACACCCTAACCCCTAGGCCTGCTCAGGGGTCCCACAAGGACCCCCTGGGCAAAAAAGCATTTTTTTAAAATAAAAAATCGGCAGGATGCGCTCAGGGTGCGCAAATCCTGCCAGAAAAAAAATCGAAGCGCGGTCTCCGCGCTTCGATGTTAATTGGCCCCGGGTGGCCCAAGTCCCGGGGGCATGGTGGGGGGATAATTTAATGTGTGGGGGCCTCAAGGGCCCCCAAGCCCCGGGGACCGCCACCCCCGGGGCTTTTTAAAAATGGTGCGGGAGGGCTCTGAGCCCTCCCGCAGCCCCGAGGACCACCACCTCCCCGGGCTTTTTTAAATTAATAATAAAACCAGTGTGGGGGCTCCAGCCCCCACACGCCCGGGACCGCCACCTCCCGGGGCACTAAACATTTTAATATGGGGGTCCGTTACGGACCCCAGAGCCCCGGGACCACCACCTCCCCGGGGCTGTGTAAAGAATGGGAGGGGGCCGCGCGGCCCCCTCCTGGAGCTCCTTGATGGCCCTGGGGACCACCACCCCCAGGGCCGGCTCCTGCAGTGTCCCGGGTGCCTACCCCGGGACACTGTAGTTTGCTATGGCAGGACGGAGCCTCGCGGCTCCCGTCCTGCCATAGCAACTGCTTTGGATATTGGAAGAGAGAGCAGGGAAACCTGCTCTCTCTTCCAATATCCAAAGCGATTGCTTTCCACATGGGGAGCCGCATGTCAGCTGCTCCCCATGTGGAACAGCAATGCCGGCTCCCAAGGGACGTGGGGAGCCGGCGGGACTGTGGGGGATTGGGGACCCCCACAGTCCCCAACGGAGAGGGCCAGCCCCGGGGATGGGGTCCCCGGGGCAAGTAGTGGCCCGGGAGGGGGCCACGCGGCCCCCTCTCCAAAAATGTAAAAAAAATGGGGAAAAAAAATGGAAAGGCCGGCCCCGGGGATGGGGTCCCCGGGGCCTTAAAATGGCCAGAGGAGGGGGCCACGCTGCCCCCTCAAAATAATAAATATAGAGGCCATGCCCCGGGGGATGGGGTCCCCGGGGCCAATACAGGCCCAGGGAAGGGGGGCCACGCGGCCCCCTTCCCGTTTTTTTTTTTTGTAATTTAAAAAGGGGTAAGGCCCTGGGGGATGGGGTCCCCAGGGCCCAAAAAGAGAAAAAAGGAAGGGGGCTACACAGCTCCCCTTCAGGGACAAAAGAAAAAAAAAAAAAAAAACGATCGGGCCCGCAGGCCCCGCCCCTTCCTTCACCACTCTGCAAACGCGCCCCTGGCGCGTTTGCAGAGGGGAACGAATTCCCCTTGAATACTGGGGGTCCCTGGGGGCCAACTAGCCCACCAGGAACCTCCAATATGCGCCAGGGGCTGCGTTGCAGAGACTGTAGAGAGGCCACACCCCTTTTACACCTCTCTGCAACGCAGCTCTGTGGCGCTTTTGGAGGTATATGGTGGGCTAGTTGGACTCCGGGGACCCTCAGGATTGAAGGGGACTTAATCCCCAACTTAAAACGCGCCACGGGCGCGTTTGCACAGTGGTGAAGGGAGGGGCGGGGCTTCAGGTGACATGTGTGCAAACAGGCCCCGTGGCGCGTTTTAAGATGGGGAATTAAATCCCCTTCAATCCTGAGGGTCCCTGGGGGCCAACTAGCCCAACAGGTACATCCAGAAAGCGCCACAGAGCTGCGTTGCAGAGAGGTGTAAAAGGGGTGTGGCCTCTCTACACGTCTCTGCAACGCAGCCCCTGGCGCATATTGGAGGTTCCTGGTGGGCTAGTTGGCCCCTAGGGACCCTCAGGATTCAAGGGGACTTAATCCCCCAACTTAAAACGCGCAACGGGGCGCGTTTGCACAGATGTCACCTCAGGCCCCGCCCCCTCCCTTCACCATTGTGCAAATATTCCTCTAAAATCAGCCGAAATACGAATTCCGATTTACTCACCTGTTATCAGGAGAGACCTCAGTGCTGTATCTTTCAGCCCAGTACTGGTCCTGAAAAGTAATTCTAACCATACTTACCAGTAACTTGAATTTCCTTCCATAGGCTAACATTGACTGGTTTCACTTGGAAATTCTTCTAAGTGTGGAGTTTTGGAACTTTAAAATATTCCTCTAAAATCAGCCGAAATACGAATTCCGATTTACTCACCTGTTATCAGGAGAGACCTCAGTGCTGCATCTTTCAGCCCAGTACTGGTCCTGAAAAGTAATTTTAACCGTACTTACCGGTAACTTGAATTTCCTTCCATAGGCTAACATTGACTGGTTTCACTTGGAAATTCTTCTAAGTGTGGAGTTTTGGAACTTTAAAATATTCCTCTAAAATCAGCCGAAATACGAATTCCGATTTACTCACCTGTTATCAGGAGAGACCTCAGTGCTGTATCTTTCAGCCCAGTACTGGTCCTGAAAAGTAATTTTAACCGTACTTACCAGTAACTTGAATTTCCTTCCATAGGCTAACATTGACTGGTTTCACTTGGAAATTCTTCAAAGTGTGGAGTTTTGGAACTTTAAAATATTCCTCTAAAATCAGCCGGAATACGAATTCCGATTTACTCACCTGTTATCAGGAGAGACCTCAGTGCTGCATCTTTCAGCCCAGTACTGGTCCTGAAAAGTAATTTTAACCGTACTTACCGGTAACTTGAATTTCCTTCATAGGCTTACATTGACTGGTTTCACTTGGAAATTCTTCTAAGTGTGGAGTTTTGGAACTTTAAAATATTCCTCTAAAATCAGCCGAAATACGAATTCCAATTTACTCACCTGTTATCAGGAGAGACCTCAGTGCTGCATCTTTCAGCCCAGTACTGGTCCTGAAAAGTAATTTTAACCGTACTTACCGGTAACTTGAATTTCCTTCCATAGGCTAACATTGACTGGTTTCACTTGGAAATTCTTCTAAGTGTGGAGTTTTGGAACTTTAAAATATTCCTCTAAAATCAGCCGAAATACGAATTCCGATTTACTCACCTGTTATCAGGAGAGACCTCAGTGCTGCATCTTTCAGCCCAGTACTGATCCTCAAAAGTAATTTTAACCGTACTTACCGGTAACTTGAATTTCCTTCATAGGCTAAGATTGACTGGTTTTCAGCAAAAAGTTTCAAAGTGTTGATTTTCACAAACTACAAATATTCCTTAAAAATCGCCTGTATGACTTAAACGCATTCTTTCAACTGTTTACAGGAGATGCACCAGTGCTGGATCCAGGATCCAACACTGAGTAAGAAAAAGTAACGATAACAGTTTTTACCTGCTAAGTGAATTTCCTTCCATAGGATAACATTGGTGATTCTATGAGAAAAAGTTTCTAAGTGTCAACTTTTAAAATACAATAATATTCCTTAAAAATCACGACTGTAACCAAAACACTTTTACTCAACTGTTTACAGGAGATGTACCAGGACTGAATCTAGGATCCAGTTCTGTGGTTACAAAAGTAATCCATAAAGTAACTAATTGCATTTAACTAGAAATTCACATTGAGCTGAATGTTGCATTGTGTTTGAAAATGTGTTGCCCATTGCAACAACTGTAACCACTGTACTTAAAAGTCTATTGCCTATCTGCAAAGTATTTAAACTAAAGTAATTCATTCTGAGAAAGTATTTTTGTAATGTAATGTATAATGTAATTACAATGTAATTTAAAAATAAAATATGTAAAAAAAAATTGTTTCTAAAAATGTAGTAAATCAGTATGAAAAAAATTAATATAACAATTAATACATTTAAAAATTGTCATTTACAAAACCTTTGAAATTCACTGAAAAAACCGTAGGTTTCAGGCACGTTATAGTTAGAAATTAGCATTTAAAAAACCTTTGAAATTCACTGAAAAAACCATAGGTTTCAGACACGTTATAGTTACAAATTAGCATTTAAAAAACCTTTGAAATTCACTGAAAAAACCATAGGTTTCAGACACGTTATAGTTACAAATTAGCATTTAAAAAACCTTTGAAATTCACTGAAAAAACCATAGGTTTTAGGGACAGTTATAGTTACTTGGACATTGCACTCGTACAAAACCCGTGAAATTCCCCCGTTATAGTTAGTTCAGCTAACTATAACTCGCGCCCCGCAATGCACTGCTGATGACGTCACATATTACATCACTCATGACATGGTCAGTGACATCACTGATGACATCACTGATGACATCTCAAATGACATCACTGATGACATCATCCACGTGATAATCTGATGCACCTCCTCACACCCTAATATAACCTTTGATACACCCACTCTAAATTACAGACTGCCATTCGCAAAACCATAGACACTCCAACACCAATAACTACATACCCACTCACTGATTCTTAGGTCTACACACACACATCCACTCACTCACCCGTACAGTCACTCATACTTACGGTCACTCAGTACAGGACTATCATATGCACTCTTACTCCTATATAGACACTCAAACAACGCCACTCATCCATAGAGATACTCACACACCTAGTCAGTCATGCAAATAATTAAACACACTGCCATTTACTCACCTATACAGTTATACACACACCAGCTCACTTACTCATACAAATAGTAGCACATTGTTACGCTCTTATACAATCACTGATACAAGCACACAATCATCCATACAGCCACTATCACAATCACTCACTCTTGCTTATAGCTATTTATATACTCCAACACACATATATACTGCCTTTCACATATGTAGTTACTCACACATGTACCACTGGGACATACATTCACTCACTAACACACTCTTACACACACTTACCCACCCATACAGTCTATCACAGATACACTCTTGAAACCATCCACCCAGTGAATCACCCACTCACACATCTATGCACAGAGTTGCACACACCCCTCCCACACAAACACTCAGGCACCCATACAGATACTCAGACAAGCATTCAATAACTCATATAGACACTCATTTAGCTATTCACAAACACATGCAGCCACTTACACAGCAACAGACAGACGGATACAGACATTCACCCAGTTTAGTCACTAACCCATGCATTCAGTAAGATACGTTAAATCACTCACTTATAGAGTCAGTCACGCACCTACTAAATCATCCATACAGACACTTACACACCCACTCATTCTTCAATACGTCTTTTCCTATATATTTTAAAAATATTTAAACTTTACAGAAACACACAGTCACTGGATGATGTCATCATTGATGTCATTTGAGATGTCATCAGTGATGTCATCAGTGATGTCACTGACCATGTCATGAGTGATGTAATATGTGACGTCATCAGCAGTGCATTGCGGGGCGCGAGTTATAGTTAGCTGAACTAACTATAACGGGGAATTTCACGGGTTTTGTACGAGTGCAATGTCCAAGTAACTATAACTGTCCCTAAAACCTATGGTTTTTTCAGTGAATATATATATATAAATATATATTTTTTAAATTATTTTTTTTTACCTTTGTCGTAACTTTTTACCGCAGCAGAAAATGCCACAGGCTAACATTAAATAGTAGCAATTAAAAGGGCAGTGACAGGAATTGTGGCAAAATTTGTCATCACTAGAGTGTGTTGTTACCATACCTAGACCACTCTTCAGGTATAGGCATCGCGTTACGGTTTTACCCAGTTTAAAATTTGCTCAGAGCTGAACTTATTTTCGATTCTTCATACTGTCATTTTAGACCGTCTTATTTTAATGCTGTGGTCAGACTGACAGTAATGCATTTACTGCTGGTTTTAATCCAGCTAGTGGTTTTTTTTTTTCTCGATGCAAGGGAAGTTCACTTATGAGATGGGTGGTATTTTAAAACAAGCAGTATTTTGCATTTTCCTCCAGTGTTCAAATAATGCTTCCTGTTGAGCGCCTAAGACACCTACTATGTAAATAACTATAATTACTGGCAATGCCGAGGACGTAAAGTGCAGATTATTAATACATCTCACGCTGCTTGAATGTATCACTATGGAGCATGTACCACACATAATACTAAGCAAGCCTTGCTTCTATCACTGGGCATAGTGTAGGTAAAAAAAAGAACAGTTACGTAAATCTACTGAAGTTTATCTGCCTGGAGAACGCAACTTTCATCCTTCCAAATTAAAAAAACTGAGTACCATTAAATCAGGTAATAGTAACACCCGTCGCAGGGCTTAGCAAAGACAAAAGTACACTCAACAAGTTATTATTCAAATGCTACCAAGTATCCAGAGGAGAACATGACAGGCATACTTAGGCACAGCCTGTCCTAATAGGCAGCAGTCAGACCAAGCAGCAACAAAGCCAATGGGTTTCAATTTTGTATAGTACACAGAGAGAGAGGCCAATAACAAGAAGGGTCAAATGCACCGATGTAAACAAAGCAAGACAAATACAGTTTTTATACTCACACAGAACATACACATACAAGCACCTAAGCATACAGACAACATGCACAAGCACCCAGATGTATGTCAGTCGTGCACAAAAATAGAATCCAACAAAAATATCTTAGCTAGCATATCGACTACCACAGTAATGTGAATGGAAGTGTTTATAATCTAACTATGGATTCAAAATTCTTAACGCTACATCTAATGGGCACTGTAAGTCGAGTTCTTTCTTTGTGTATTTGTTCCACAATGAACCGTACATTATGGGAGAAATACCATATTTACTATACATCTCCCTGTAAGGGGTCCTTTCTGGAGGGGCCGGCCGACTTTATTCAAAACTAATCTTGGTACCACAAGAGCAGCAACACCACTTGCGGAGTGTGCTGAGAACAGGCATGTTCTACAAATATATGTAAAATATTACTACTCCAAACAAATATTCCAAAAGGAGAAAAATCTCCACATTACCTGCCTTCACTTTTTGCAAAAAATGAATAACAAACCAAACCAAAATCTTGGCCAAGCAAATCAAGAGTGCCGCTTCAGCGACCTTACCAAACAGAAGTCTCCAACTCCCACCTGCCGATCTCTGGTTGACCTAATGGTCACTGCAGAAATACGCCAAAGAAAGCACCAGTCGAGACCGGCCACCACCCGGAGGGTCAAATCGGGAAAACCGGAAAAGTCATGTCGGCCTGCAAAGACAAGGGTCTCCTCATGAGGTGCGCATCCTCAGTAATATTTCGATCATCCGTCGTGACCACTCCTTCGGACGGCCGCGTCTCCGATGGGGCCCCACGTGCGGGCGCCAACTGGAGAAATGTACCTTTTTAGGGGTACACTGGTGCAGGGTCACCCTCTTGTCCCTGGGTCCAAAGACCAACAAAATAGAAATCGGCACTGGAGTTGGAATAAATAACAAGTTTATTAATCCCTCATGAGTGGGACCACATCCACACAACACTCTCAAGTGTTGCAGGAGGTAGTACACTGAAGTCACAGAACACAGGTCTTTTATACAAGTTTTCTGCAATGCAAGCATGTGAACAGAAATAGGAAGTACAAGTTTTAGAAATAGTTATCAGCAAACAAGGGCAGATGAATAACCATGTGGTCAGCAAAGTGGGAGGGGGAGCAGGAATGCTTATGGCAGCAGTAAATGGTCGACAGTTAACATCTGAGACCAGGTGCACTGGCAGCTACAAACCCTCAGCACGTACATTGCTTTAGCTGAGTCAGGAAGTCAACAAAAATAGATAACACAAGCAAAGTGAAAAGACGAAAGAATTACGAAGGAAACTTAAATGGACACCATAGCCAAAATGGCTGTAGCTTATGCTAAGTAAAATATTACACATTTCCACAGGGGGATGGGGTCCCCGGGGCCAAAATCGGCCTGGGGAGGGGGGCCGCGCGGACCCCCTCCTCCATTCAAAATTATTTTAATAATGGCCAAGCCCCGGGGGATGAGGTACCCGGGGTCAGAAGGGGCCCAGGGGAGGGGGGCCATGTGGCCCCCCTCCCTGCAAATAAATAAATAAACCAGGCCAGGCCCCGGGGGATGGGGTCCCCAGGGCCAATAGTGGCCCAAGGAAGGGGGGCCATGCGGCCCCCTTCCCGTTTGTTTTTGTTTTTTTAAATAAAGAAAATGCTCAGGCCCCGGGGGATGGGGTCCCCGGGGCCAAAAGTGGCCCAGGGAAGGGGGGCCACGCAGCCCCCCTCCCATAAAATAAGAATTTTTAAAAAGCGAAAAGAAACCGGCAACTCGCTGGACCTCAGGACACAAGTGGACTTCATCCTCCGAGCAGCAGTGCACCAGAAGCCGCGTTTGCAGCGTGGTGTAAAAAGGGGCGTGGCCTCGGAACACCTCTCTGCAACCCAGCTCTGTGGCGCTTACTGGAGGTACCTGGTGGGCTAGTTGGCCCCTAGGTACCCTCCGGATTGAAGGGGACTTAATAGGGACGTTATAGTTAGAAATTAGCATTTTAAAAACCTTAGAAATTCACTAAAAAAAAACATAGGTTTTAGGGACGTAATAGTTGGAAATTAGCATTTAAAAAATCTTAGAAATTCACTGAAAAAACCATAGGTTTCAGGGACATTATAGTTAGAAATTAGCATTTAAAAAACCTTAGAAATCCACTGAAAAAACCATAGGTTTCAGGGACGTTATAGTTAGAAATTAGCATTTAAAAAAACCTTAGAAATTCACTGAAAAAACCACAGGTTTCAGGGACGTTATAGTTAGTTGGACATTTCACTCGTACAAAACCAGAGAAATTCGGCCGTTATAGTTAGTAGAGGTAACTATAACTTGCGCCCCCGCAATGCACTGCTGATGACGTCACATATTACATCACTCATGACATGGTCAGTGCATTGCGGGGGCGCGAGTTATAGTTACCTCTACTAACTATAACGGCCGAATTTCTCTGGTTTTGTACGAGTGAAATGTCCAACTAACAACCCGGGGGGTTGGGGGTGCAGCCGAGCTGTTTGCCAGGGCCGGTTTCGGACGATTTTGTTACAGAGGCCTTTATTGCAGCTATGCTGCAAAAGCGGCCCTGTAAGAAAAACGGCCCCCGGGGCCCAAAACCGGCCCCCACCCTAGCGGCCCACCGGAGAAAAGCCCGGTGCCCGCTACGGCCAGTCCGGCCCTGCACAGAGTCCAGTGGATCCCCAAAGGTAGGCAGAGGTTAAAGTAGATAATACCTTACTCTCAATTTGTGGTAGTGTGGGCAAGCAGTAAGGCTTTATCAGAGGGTAGTGTTAAGCATTTATTGTACACACTCAGGCAAGAAATGATGTCACACACTCAAAGACTGAACTCAGACCAATTTGTTTGTATAAAAATATTATTTAGCTATATTTTAGTTTCTAGAACCAAGCCAGGCCTGGTACAGGTAAGTGAAATAATACTTTGCAGGTATAATGCAGTTGAATACAGTTGAAATGCAGTTGGATGCAATTGATTTGATTACAGGTAAGTCAACAGTCAAAATTACTTTACAGTTACTTTTGAGATTACTTTGTATGTTACTATTCAGATTACTATTTAAGTTACTTTTTCTACTCAGTTTCATATGCCTAGATATCACATTGGGACATTTCCTAGAGAAAAGGTAAGTAATTCAGTTTTTGTACATTTTCAGTTTTTCAAGGCTTCATACAAACCAACTCCACACTTAGAAGATTTTTCACAGAAAAGCAGTCAATGCAGTCCTATGGGAGAAAACAGTGTTATCAGTTTAATGGTAAGTACTTAGGTTCCCCCAGGGCTGAGGATGCACTCTGAACACACCCTCAGCGGCACTAGGGCAGCCGGGTGCAGAGTGCTAGGCCCAATGTTATACAATAAGGGATAGGGGGCCTACGGTTAGTGGCTGCTCACGAGCAGGCCACAAGGTTGTGGGAGCAAAGCTCCTGGACTTAAGCTCAGGGCTAGGGGAGATTCGAATTAGCACACGAGGTGCACCCACAGCGGCACAGGGGCGGCCGGGTGCAGGGTGCTGTTATGGCTTTGGGTGCCCTGTTTTCAATGGGGATTGCCGGTTTTGTTTTTTTAGCTGCAGGCTTGGTCCAGGAAGTCTTTCAGGAGGAACCAACAGCTGGGCAGGTAAGTTGGAGGGCTTGGGGATGTAGGTGCACCTCAGGTCCTCTTCTCAAGGGCAGCTGGATGCAGGGGTATCTTTTGCGGTCGGATTTCACCTTACCGGCCACTCGTGATTGAGGGGGCCTCTGTGCGGAGGCTGCAGGCGACGTTGGGGAGTCCTGGAGGGGTAAACCCACTGTGGACTTGGACTCTGGAGTTCTGGGGGACATCGTTTGGACTGGTGGGCCACTCGGATCCGGGCCGTAGGTGTCAAGTGGAGTGGTGGTTCCAGGCGTCAATTGTCTTTGTCCTCAGCAGGCTCAGAGTCTGTCTTGGGAGTTTCTTTTGAACAGAGCTGCTGTTCACAGGAGAGCCAGTCCTTGTCCTCCTAGGTTGCAGGACAAGGCGACTTTTGGCGCAGGATCTCTGGAAACTGCAGACTGGCCAGTGGAGCCGGGGCCAAGTCAGTTCCTCTCTGCAGTCTCCTCTGCTAGGCGTCTTCTTTCGCCCTTCTCCTTCGTAGGTTGCAGGAATCTGTCCTCTTGGTTCAGGGCTGCCCCCCTAAATACTGTATTTAGGAGGCGTTTTAGGGGTCTCGAGGTCATTAGCCAATAGGCTACTGGACTTAGGGTGACTAAACCCTTGGTTTGCTCACCCCACATGGGGGAGTGGGCACAATCCCTAATCCTGATTGGAGAGTGCCTGCCATCCGCAAGATGGCGGGCACTGAAGAGTGGGCTTCACCTCGCCTCCCCCACCTGCGGGGTGGTGTTGGCAGAGGTGGGCACACCTTCTGGGCTGTTTAATTTTTCCCACCTGTCTTCCTGCCGAAAAGGAGGGGAGACAGGAAGGGGGCCTGCTCCTGATAGCAGGAGAGCCTGGGGCCACGTCACAAAGGCGGCAAGGCCTTTGAAGCTCCCCTGCCCTGACCTGGGGAGGTGTGACCACCTCCGCCCAGGAAAGGCTTTGTTTCTGGGCTTAGGGAGCGAAGACTCCCACCCCAGGATCCAGAAACATGTCTCATGGTGGCAGGCTGGTATTTACTAGTCAGGGAACCCACCAGAGGCTGCTTGTTTTCCAGGGGGCATCTTCAAGATGCCCTCTGAGTGCATGGTATGATAAATCCCACACTGGCATCCGTGTGGGTTTATTATGCTGAGAAGTTTGATACCAAACTTACCAGAATTCAGTAAAGGCATTATGGTGCTCTGGAGTTTGTAATGACCAACCCCCAGACCATATTCTTTTTATGGCTTTACTGCACTTAGAATGTCTAAGAATGGACTTAGACACTGTAGGGGTACAGTGCTCATGCACCTGTACCCTCACCGGTGGTATAGTGCACCCTGCTAGAGGGGGTGTCTTACCTATACCACAGGCAGTGGGTTGCAGGCATGGCACCCAGGAATGTGTGCAATGTCTTGTTGTGAACTGTGGTACATGACGGTGTTCAGTGGAAATTTTGAACAGTGGGACATACAGGCAAGTAACGATTGTACTAGCCTGTGAGGGTAGCTCTTTGAAGAACATGCACCCTTGGTCTTTGAATTACAATTCACTGTTCTGAGTATGTCAGGTCTTTTTGAGATAAAAAGGTCATATGGGGTCACCAATCTTCTAGCGGTAGCAGAGATCCCAACTGGTAACAGTCACCAACTGTCTCCAGGCCAACATCTGTCCAGGCCAAGAACTGCACCGCCGAGAAACAGGTGAGAGGGTTGCCATGTGGGAGACCCACTGATGGTAGGGCAGGGGCATAAAGAGGCGTCCCTGCAGTCCTCAGCACGCATCGCCTCCAACAGTTCAAGGCCACTGCTAATGGCACACCAGGTTTGGGAATTGCCATTACCAGCAGAGCAGCTTTGCGTGCAGTGCACTCTGGTGTTGGGCGAGTCCCATTGGGCCTAATTCTTCCTGTTGGGTCCCGTTGAGCCAATGGAGGACCCCTGGAGCTGTGCTGCCAAAAAATACAGCTCAAAATCCGGGGCAACTAAGCCCCACTTATTGGGTGGGCGCCGAAGAACCTCCAGTGACACTCTATGGTGGTCCCCGTCCCATATCAGTTCTCTAGGCCGAAACGCCGTGGTGGGTGCGCCCTGTACATTAGTCTTGGGAAGTGGAATCACAAAATGGGTTACACATATTAAAGACACGACTGCATTCTTGAACATGTTGACAGCTCTGAGTCAGGAAGGTTTTGAATCATGGTGGTTATGTACAGTGGATGTGACCACTTTATACACTTCCATCCCGCACAATGAAGGAATTGAGGCAATAGAATGGATTCTTTTGCAAAATGAATCAGTTGGAGCAAATAAGATTTTTTTACTGGAGTTACTGCATTTTGCATTATTTCATAGCTATTTCCAGTGGAAAGGTACTTTCTTTTCGCAATGTAATGGAACTTCGATGGGTTTCGCAGGAGCCCCATCATATGCTAATGTGTTCATGTCAAAATTCGAACATGATCATATTCTAGAAAAGGCAACATGGCGTGAACATTTGGTGGTCTACAAAAGATATATAGATGATATCTTCATCATTTGGAAAGGAGAACTGAAACAACTTCAGGAAAACATCATTGAGCTAAATCAGTGTCATGAACACATTAAATTTACACACCTAATTGAGAAGAACAGGATTGCATTTCTTGATGTTCTGGTACAAATTGATGAATGTGGCATTAAAACAAACGTGCACACTAAAGAAACAGATCGAAACAACTGTTTACACTATAAAAGCTTCCACCAAGAGTCACTAAAACGTCATTTACCGTTTTCACAGTTTATCAGGTTGAAAAGAATTACATCAGATTCACTTGAAGCAGCCAACACGATCAATCAATACGCCATGAGATTCAGACAACGAGGTTATCCCAATCACATTCTTGAGGAATCCATTAAACAGGTAACACGTCTGGACAGACAGGTGTTGTTAAAACAGAAACCAACGGTCAAGGAGAAGCCTATTGTTTGTATTTTGAAGCATTCTACTAAAGCCAATCAAATCAAAGCTATCATCAGGAAACATTGGGCTATGATTCAGACAGAACCAGACTTGCAAAAACTATTCAACAACACACCCGTTTTTGCATTTCAGCGTTCGAAAAATATCAAAGAATTACTATCAAAAAAGAAGACAAGAACTCAGAGCGCTGAATTCAGAGGTATGCAAAAATGCGCAAATTGTATACATTGCAACAATGTAATGATTGGATCAATTTGCACATCCCACCAAGGGATGGATTATAAAGCTACAACATTCCAGTACGTGTGACACGGCAAATGTGGTTTACGCTTTGAAATGCCCTTGTGGAAAATTATATGTGGGCAAAACAGAACGCAAAGTAAAAATTCGAATTACTGAACATACGAGTAATATCAGAATGAAGAATGTTAAGTCCACTGTGGCAATGCATTGGCAACAAGCAGGACACAACATTGCCCAATTACGTTTCACCATCTTTGAGGCACTAAAAAACCGAACAGATGTGGATCCACAAAAACAATTGCTGAGATCGGAATAATATTGGATCAAAACAAAAAATTAAACACGATGCAGCCACAAGGATTTAATGACTGGACAGAATTATCATGCTTTCTATGAAGGATGGATCGTCTTACATACACATTGGTTTATTACTGTTATTTGTTGTTACTTTTACTGTTGCTTATTGTACATTGTTTATTGTGCATATACAGGTTGGAACGTTGTGCACGCAATTGGTTAGAGCATTCAGGTTCACATATACAGTGTGTTGATAACCTTTAAACTGCAGGAGTGATCTTCCTTTTGATAGTCATGGAAATGTTTTTGATAACTTTATTGTTCACCGGAGCGGCACCATTTTACACGTAGGGGTATGTTTCACTTTAAGTAGGTGGTAACCTTTTGAACTGGAAGCACGTCCGCGCGTCTATCTGACGTTATACTTTGAATTGGATATTCATTCGCCCTAGAAGCTCCGACTCGCATTCACTCGAGAACGCGGATCACTTCTTCGCATATTGGGTGAGCACACGTTGTGAAAAATTGCACGTAACTTCAAAGCTAGGGCTTGGATTTAGATTAATAGCGCATGGCACGCGGTAACGGGAGCAGTGATTATTATTATTTGTGTTCGCACATTTGCACTTGTGTGTGTTGTGAGAAGTTGGCCTGGTATATGCTGTCCACTAATTATAGTGGGCACCTTGCACCAGTCCAAACAACCCCTTATTGGAGATAGGTTAAAGACAACCTTATTGAAAGCTATCCTAGTGGTAGCTATGGAGAGCAGCCTTCAGGCTAAGTCTTGAAGGAATGTAAAGCAGCTTGTTTTACCAGTCTATAATCTCTTGAGTGATCAAATGAAAGAGCACCACACCAGGTATATATTCAAAATATATGTATTTATTGCTAAACACACCCCTCTAGTCTCTTTATGAGGCTAGAGTTCGAAGTACATAAGTTAGAAGTTATTTAAACACAGTAATAGCACAAATACACGTTTGGGCCCTAGGGGCGTACTCAAACCATATACCAATAAAGTGGTATAAGAACCACGACTGAACTAGACACTAGGCCTAGAGCCTCTAGAAGTGCTTGGACCACAAGGAACCACCCAAGGTAGTGACACAGGGGACCCACGGGAGACGCGTGCAGTGTAAATACACAACCGCGATACGCCGTTGACTTCTATGGAGAAAGTCGTGATCGGGAAATTAGAGAAAAGGGACACTTTAAAGAGGACTTGGACCAAACCCTTTGAGATCTAGGACTTTGAAGAGTCTCTACCCACGGGAGCACCGGAGTACTCGTGTTACCTCACCCAGGGAAGCCGGGTGCATAGGTGCCTTTCGGGGTCGGGTTTCGTCGTCGATTTGAATGGCGATCTGCTGCAAAGTGCTGCTGGCGACCAAGTGAAAAGTGTCCGGGTGGATCCAAGAGTGGATCGGAGTTCTGAAGAACCTGAAAGCAGAGGGGACAGAGTCTGGGTCACTAGCCAGTGACCAGGAAGGCGATGGACAGATGCCCACCGATGTCGAGTGCTTCAGGTGCGTTGACGGTCGTCTTGACTCTTCAGCCACGAGGTCCAGGAGGCGTTGTCGGCGACCAGGAGCAGGATTCGGGCTGGTACGCGATGTCTGTCGAGTGCTGAGGTGTCGGCGACCGGATTGGACCCAACAAGCCTTGGCAACGGCAAGTCTCGGTGAAGATGTAGATCGTCGATGGTGCAGACCAGCAAGGTCTGTGGAACTCACCCAGCGAGGGTAAGTGAGGGCAGGCCTGGAGCAACCAGGATGCCAAGTTAGAAAAGGATTGGCCTTCGTTAAGGGCTACTAGCCAACGGGCTAGCGACCGCGAAGGAGCCTCGTGACGCCGCACGTGGAGCTGGCTTACAGGACACTCGTGGAGTGGGGGCCAGTGATCTTCGGTGCAGGTGGTGCTGGAGGCTAGGGCTACTCGGAGCCCAAAGCACGACTTCTTGGGAGACCCAGAAGAGGATGCACTTGCAAATGTGCTCGGTGTCCAGGGGTCACGGTCTCAAGTCACCCACGATAGCCACGGGCCTCAGCTTTGCTGGGGACTCAGGGTAGCCTCGGGAAGTCTGAGAATCCACCTCTGGTGATGCGATGACTTCGGCGTCCGACGGGAGCTTCAGAAATGCGAACCGGACAGATGCTTCTTTGGTGCCTGCCAAGCAGGGGAGTCACTCCTTGACCCCAAGGGAGATTCTTCTGTCCTCTAATCGTGAGTAGAGCGTCGAAGGTCCAGGATTCAGTTTCAGAGTTTCGTCCAGGGATAATCTAAAGTCCTAAGGACTGGGTTCCTATACTTATACTAAGGATAGGGGTTGGACTACTCTGTGGCCCCACCTATGGGTGGGTCAGGGTAGCGGGGTGGCTACACCCCTTTCCCTTTGTCCAGTTCGCGCCAAAGCAGGGGCTGCAAGCCCCTGATCCGGTTTGAACTGGGGTATGCACAGGGACACCAAATGTGCCCCCAGTGCAGGACTTCAAAGCACCCGAAAGTGCTCCCGCCCAGCCCCAATACACATTATCCTGTCTGGGGAGGTGGTCACACCTCCCTGGGACAGGAAACCTATTGTCCAGGCCTCCCCTGCCGGAGTTTCGTCCAGCAGCAGGAGGCCAGACTCGTGTCTGTGGCAGCAGCATCCATTTTGTGATGCCAGGGCTTTGGAAAGAAGTTACCGGGCTAGTCAGAGTTAACATGTCTTTCCCTCTAGAAGGGTGTAATGCTACCCCCGCCGCCAGGATTGGCGGGGGTAGTATTCCAAGATGTTTGACACCAAACACGACATGTTTAGGTGCAGCCATTCCAAAGTTAGCATTTTACCGCGAGGATATAATGCGCTTAAGAGTATATGGTCAGGCTGCACTACAAACAGCATCAGAGATGGTCTCCGAACGCTGCAGAGGGGCCCTGCTCATGCAGGGGCACCCTCTCACATAGGAACCATGCACTCTGCCTTTAGGATTGATAAGGCCTGCCTTAGGAGTGACTTATAGGTTTATATGTGTGTATGCATTTAGTGATATAGGTAACCTATATCACAGTAAGGGGTGCATGCACCACCTTACCCAGGCTGCAGTAGCAGACCTGTGGTGTCAGTTTGGATGGCCTTCCAGGGGTGGCATAATACATGCTGCAGCCCCTGGCAGGCCTCTGAGGTACCTATGCCCTTGGTACATAGTATACCATATACTAGGGACTTATAAGGGCACTCCAGATCCCAATCAGTGATGTGCCTAAGGCACATGGAAACCATTTTAGAGAGGAAGCAGCTAGGCTGGGGTTCTGATTAGCAGGGCCCCAGCCAGACTAATGTCGAAAAACAGTGAAGCATCAGCAAAAAGTGGGGGTACCCATGTGAAGCAGATCCTACTCTCCTACACAACCCCCCCCAAACGTAGGGACATTAAACTAACCTTGCCCAGTTAAGTCTTCATGTTCTAAGTGGAAATACCTAGAGAGTCCATCTGCATTCGCATGGTTACTCCCAGGCCTATGTTCCACTGTAAAGTCCATCCCCTGTAGGGAAATGGACCACCTAAGCAGTTTGGGGTTTTCACCCTTCATTTGTTTTAGCCATAAGAGGGGCTTATGGTCTGTCTGAACCAGGAAGTGTGTACCAAACATGTATGGCCTCAACTTCTTCAGAGCCCAGACCACAGCAAAGGCCTCCCTCTCTATGGCTGACCAACGTTTCTCTCTAGGGGTCAGCCTTCTGCTAATGAAAGCTACTGGCTGATCCTGACCTTCTTCATTCAATTGTGACAGTACAGCCCCTACCCCCAATTCAGATGCATCAGTTTGAACAATGAACTTCTTGGAGTAATCAGGACTCTGCAGAATGGGAGCAGTGCACATGGCCTGCTTCAGGTCATCAAATGCCTTTTGACAGCTAACTGTCCACTGAACCTTTTTGGGCATTTTCTTAGAAGTTAAGTCATTCAGGGGTGTCACTATTGATCCATACCCCTTGACAAATCTCCTATAGTACCCAGTCAGGCCTAAGAAGGCTCTCACCTGAGTCTGGGTAGTGGGAGCCGTCCAGTCCATGATGGTCTGGATCTTGCTCTGCAAAGGTTGAACCTGGCCTCCACCCACAAGGTGGCCCAGGTACACAACCTGACTCTGCCCTATCTGGCACTTAGTGGCCTTGATAGTCAGGCCTGCCTTTTGCAGGGCCTGTAAAACATTCCTGAGGTGGACCAGGTGATCCTCCCAGGTGGAGCTAAAGACAGCAATATCATCTAGATATGCTGCACTATAGGCTTCCAGACCTGTGAGAACTGTATTCACCAGCCTCTGGAAAGTGGCAGGTGCATTCTTCAGACCAAAGGGCATTACCACAAATTGATAATGCCCACTAGGGGTTGAGAATGCTGTTTTGGGCTTTGCAGCATCAGCTAGTCTGATCTGCCAGTAGCCAGCTGTTAGGTCAAATGTGCTGAGATATTTGGCAGAGGCCAAAGTATCTATGAGCTCATCTGCCCTGGGTATTGGATGGGCATCAGTCCTAGTGACTGCATTGAGACCCCTGTAGTCCACACAAAACCTCATCTCTCTTTTTCCACCACTGGTGTGAGGTTTTGGTACAAGGACCACTGGACTAGCCCAAGGGCTATCTGAGGGTTCAATAACTCCCAAATCCAACATTTTCTGGACTTCAGTCCTGATACAGTCCCTGACATGGTCAGGTTGCCTATAAATCTTGTTTTTAATAGGCAGACTGTCCCCAGTGTCCACTTCATGAGTGCACCAGGTGGTCTGACTGGGTGTCAGTGAAAACATATGTCTAAACTGATTGAGGACTTGCCTGCAATCAGTTTGTTGCTGGGTAGTGAGGCTGCCTGCCAAGGCTACACCATCAACTGACCCATCGTCAGGGTTCTGTGAGAGCAGGTCAGGGAGTGGGTCACTCTCTTCCTCCTGCCCTTCATCAGTAGCCATGAGCAAGCCCATGTCTGCCCTGTCCACATATGGTTTTAACCGGTTGACATGGAGAACCCTGTGGGGACTCCTGGGTGTTCCTAGGTCTACTAAATAAGTGACCTCACCCTTCTGCTCAACAATAGTGTGGGGTCCACTCCATTTATCTTGGAGAGCTGCTGGGGCCACTGGCTCCAACACCCACACCTTCTGTCCTGGCTGGTAAACAGTCAGAACAGCCTTTGGTCATGCCAGGCCTTTTGAAGTTCCTGGCTAGCCTCAAGGTTTTTGGTTGCCTTTTTCATGTACTCAGCCATCCTGGAGCGGAGACCAAGTACATAGTCCACTATATCTTGCTTTGGGGGCTTGAGAGGTAACTCCCATCCTTCCTTCACCAAGCACAGTGGACCCCTCACAGAGTGGCCAAACAGAAGTTCAAAAGGGCTGTAACCAACCCCTTCTGAGGCACCTCCCTATATGCGAATAAAAGGCAGGGCAAGAGTATGTCCCATCTACGCCTAAGCTTTTCTGGGAGCCCTTTAATCATGCCCTTCAAGGTTTTGTTGAATCTCTCAACTAAACCATTGCATTGTGGGTGATAGGGTGTGGTGAACTTATAAGTCACTCCACACTCCTTCCACATTGCTTTTAAGTACCCAGACATGAAGTTAGCACCCCTGTCTGATACTACCTCCTTAGGAAAGCCCACTCTTGAGAAGATTCCCAGGAGGGCCCTTGCCACCACAGGTGCTGTAGTGGTCCTGAGGGGAATAGCTTCTGGGTACCTGGTGGCATGATCCACTACCACCAGGATAAACCTGTGCCCAGAGGCTGTTTGGGGATCCATGGGACCAACAATGTCAATCCCTACCCTTTCAAAGGGCACCCCCACCACAGGTAGTGGTATCAGGGGGCCTTTGTAGTGCCACCTGCCTTGCCACTGGCTTGGCAGGTTACACAGGAGCGACAAAACTCCTTACTGTCTTAAGACATGTGGGGCCAGTGAAAGTGAGGGACAATTCTGTCCCAAGTCTTGTTCTGGCCCAGGTGACCTGCTAAGGGAATATCATGGGCTAGGGTCAATAGGGAGCCCCTGAACTTCAGAGGTATAACCAACCTCCTGGTAGCACCAGGCTTGGGGTCTCTACTCTGAGTACAGGAGTCCATCATCCCAATACACTGTATGGGGACCACTAGCTTTCCCAGCAGCCTCAGCAGCAGCTTGCTGTCTGAGGGGTTCAAGGGAGGGGCAGCTCTGCTGCTCCTGGCTCAGATCTGCCCTAGAAGGTCCCCCTGTTCCCAAGAACTCAACCTGGTCAGGTTCAAGTTCCTCTGGGACAGTTCCTTCTTCAGGGCTGAGATCATCCCCCTCAAGGGACTGATCTTCCTCCTGAGCCAAGGGGGAAGGCACTGCCTTAACCCTACTACTCCTCCTCTTGGAAGGCACTTGGTCCATTCTTCCAGAATCCAAGGCCTGTTCAGTGCTAGACATTTTGGCTTGTGACCTGGTCACAGCAAACACATCTGCAGGGATCCCCAGCATTTCTGCATGGGTCCTGAGCTCCACTTCTGCCCAAGCAGAAGTCTCCAAGTCATTGCCAAGCAAGCATTCGACTGGTAGGTTTGCACTTACCACAACCTTCTTAAGGCCAGTTACCCCTCCCCAGGAGAAGTTAACAACTGCCAGAGTATGGTCTGTTCTGACATTGCTAGCATTGGTCACTTGGTACATCTCACCAAGTATAACTTGCCCAGGATTCACAAGGTCTTGTGTCACCATTGTGACACTTGCCCCTGTGTCCCTAAATGCCAAAGCCTCACGTCCATTGATTAAAGGCTGTTGTCTGTACTTGTCCAGATTACTGGGACTCACAGTGGAGGTCACATCCATGCCTCCATCACAGACTAACACAGCCTGAGTCAGTTCTCTGACTAGGTCAGAGCCCAACTCAGTTCCCAGGGTGAACCCTACTAAACCCTTGGCTGGAGCACTCCCACCAACTGTACTAGGGGGAACAGGTGCCTTAGGGGCATTGGTGGGTGCTGGACTGGAGTCTTTGGACTTGGTGCAATCACTGGTCCAGTGGGTCTTTTGCTTACAGACCTTGCACCATGGTTTTCTTTGGCCTTTCCCTTTGGTAGACTGTGAATCCCCACCAGAAGAAGATTTTTGGGGGCCTGATGAAGACTTTTGATCTTTACCCTTCTCCCCACCCTTGTCAGAGTTCTTAGCATCTTGCTTCTTGGTTCCCCACCTTGGTTCTGTACCTTCTGCTTCACCCTGGTTCTGACCCAATTGTCTGCCTTCTTTCCCAATTCTTGGGGAGAGGTCAGATCAGAGTCTACCAGGTATTGATGCAACAGCTGATTTTGACAGTTATTAAGAATCTGCTCCCTCATTATCAGATTGTACAATCCTGAGAAGTCACACACCTTACTGCCCATCAACCAGCCTTCCAGAGCCTTGGCAGAACAATCCACATAGTCTACCCAGTCTTGAGTCTGTGCTTTTTGGGTGTCTCTGAACTTCAACCTGTACTGTTCAGTGGTTAGGCCAAACCCATCAATAAGAGCACTCTTCAAGACCTTGTAATTATCAGCATCCTCCTCTCTAACAGTGAGGAGCTTATCTCTACCTTTGTCAGCAAAGGAGAGCCACAAGATTGCTGCCCACTGCTCCTGAGGGACCTTTTGTACCTTACAGGCCCTCTCTAGAGCAGTTATCCACTTGTGGATGTCATCCCCATTCTGATAGGGAGGGACAATCTTGCTCAGGTTCCTATGGTCATAGGACCTTTCCCTATCTCTAGGGATCTGGCTGCCACCATGGGACTCTAGTCCCAACTTTCTTTTCTCTCTAAAGAGATCTAGGGACTCCCTGTCTAAGGCTACTTGCTTCCTTCTGAGTTCAAGCTGAGCTTCCTCATATTGAATCAGCCTCTTTCTTCTCTCATCAGAGGATTCCCTCCTATGAGATGAGACAGAGCTCCCTATTGAGGTGCCAGAGTGGTTAGACTCCTGAGAAGAAGATCTAGACCTTCTGGGCACACTCACAATCCTTCCTGGGGGGACAAAGGGTGCATCATTCTGATCCTCCTCTTCCTCCTCCTCAGGAGGGGTTGGATTATCCAGGTCAGGGTCATTGTCACCCTCCTGGCCAGTTTCAGAGGGGGGGCTGGGGGTACTGGTACCCCTGGTCCCTTCCTCATCTCCTGCCCCACCCTCAGCTCCTACCCCTTCAGTCCCCAAGGGCTTACTAAGGTCATAAGCCACCAACAACTCCTTGAGGTGTTGGGTGGTGGGGCTTTGGCCTGTCCTTATTTTTCTCAAGTTGCATAAAGCTCTCAATTCCAAGAATGGGAGTGTATCATACTTGGAGGGTGGAAGCTCAATGGCTTCCTGCAAGGATTCTTTAGATCCTACCCTTAAAGACATTACTAGTGTGGTGTGGTGTATGCACTACCTACTCTAGTGTGGCCTACTAAACTCTCTTGAGTTGTAGAAAGGGTTGTGCTATCCCTTAACACACAACTCTAAGTTCAGTAGAACTTACTGTATTCTAAGCTTAAATTATATGTACCTTAGGTACCTTTAGTGGTTTTCAGTTGATCAATTCAATTGAGATTATCTGGTAAAACAATAGCAAGCTGGAATCCCACATGCTGCACACCAATGTGAGAAGTTGGCCTGGTATATGCTGTCCACTAATTATAGTGGGCACCTTGCACCAGTCCAAACAACCCCTTATTGGAGATAGGTTAAAGACAACCTTATTGAAAGCTATCCTAGTGGTAGCTATGGAGAGCAGCCTTCAGGCTAAGTCTTGAAGGAATGTAAAGCAGCTTGTTTTACCAGTCTATAATCTCTTGAGTGATCAAATGAAAGAGCACCACACCAGGTATATATTCAAAATATATGTATTTATTGCTAAACACACCCCTCTAGTCTCTTTATGAGGCTAGAGTTCGAAGTACATAAGTTAGAAGTTATTTAAACACAGTAATAGCACAAATACACGTTTGGGCCCTAGGGGCGTACCAAACCATATACCAATAAAGTGGTATAAGAACCACGACTGAACTAGACACTAGGCCTAGAGCCTCTAGAAGTGCTTGGACCACAAGGAACCACCCAAGGTAGTGACACAGGGGACCCACGGGAGACGCGTGCAGTGTAAATACACAACCGCGATACGCCGTTGACTTCTATGGAGAAAGTCGTGATCGGGAAATTAGAGAAAAGGGACACTTTAAAGAGGACTTGGACCAAACCCTTTGAGATCTAGGACTTTGAAGAGTCTCTACCCACGGGAGCACCGGAGTACTCGTGTTACCTCACCCAGGGAAGCCGGGTGCATAGGTGCCTTTCGGGGTCGGGTTTCGTCGTCGATTTGAATGGCGATCTGCTGCAAAGTGCTGCTGGCGACCAAGTGAAAAGTGTCCGGGTGGATCCAAGAGTGGATCGGAGTTCTGAAGAACCTGAAAGCAGAGGGGACAGAGTCTGGGTCACTAGCCAGTGACCAGGAAGGCGATGGACAGATGCCCACCGATGTCGAGTGCTTCAGGTGCGTTGATGGTCGTCTTGACTCTTCAGCCACGAGGTCCAGGAGGCGTTGTCGGCGACCAGGAGCAGGATTCGGGCTGGTACGCGATGTCTGTCGAGTGCTGAGGTGTCGGCGACCGGATTGGACCCAACAAGCCTTGGCAACGGCAAGTCTCGGTGAAGATGTAGATCGTCGATGGTGCAGACCAGCAAGGTCTGTGGAACTCACCCAGCGAAGGTAAGTGAGGGCAGGCCTGGAGCAACCAGGATGCCAAGTTAGAAAAGGATTGGCCTTCGTTAAGGGCTACTAGCCAACGGGCTAGCGACCGCGAAGGAGCCGCACGTGGATCTGGCTTACAGGACATTCGTGGAGTGGGGGCCAGTGATCTTCGGTGCAGGTGGTGCTGGAGGCTAGGGCTACTCGGAGCCCAAAGCACGACTTCTTGGGAGACCCAGAAGAGGATGCACTTGCAAATGTGCTCGGTGTCCAGGGGTCACGGTCTCAAGTCACCCACGATAGCCACGGGCCTCAGCTTTGCTGGGGACTCAGGGTAGCCTCGGGGAAGTCTGAGAATCCACCTCTGGTGATGCGATGACTTCGGCGTCCGACGGGAGCTTCAGAAATGCGAACCGGACAGATGCTTCTTTGGTGCCTGCTAAGCAGGGGAGTCACTCCTTGACCTCAAGGGAGATTCTTCTGTCCTCTAATCGCGAGTAGAGCGTCGAAGGTCCAGGATTCAGTTTCAGAGTTTCGTCCAGGGATAATCTAAAGTCCTAAGGACTGGGTTCCTATACTTATACTAAGGATAGGGGTTGGACTACTCTGTGGCCCCACCTATGGGTGGGTCAGGGCAGAGGGGTGGCTACACCCTTTCCCTTTGTCCAGTTCGCGCCAAAGCAGGGGCTGCAAGCCCCTGATCCGGTTTGAACTGGGGTATGCACAGGGACACCAAATGTGCCCCCAGTGCAGGACTTCAAAGCACCCGAAAGTGCTCCCGCCCAGCCCCAATACACATTATCCTGTCTGGGGAGGTGGTCACACCTCCCTGGGACAGGAAACCTATTGTCCAGGCCTCCCTGCCGGAGTTTCGTCCAGCAGCAGGAGGCCAGACTCGTGTCTGTGGCAGCAGCATCCATTTTGTGATGCCAGGGCTTTGGAAAGAAGTTACCGGGCTAGTCAGAGTTAACATGTCTTTCCCTCTAGAAGGGTGTAATTCTACCCCCGCCGCCAGGATTGGCGGGGGGGTAGTATTCCAAGATGTTTGACACCAAACACGACATGTTTAGGTGCAGCCATTCCAAAGTTAGCATTTTACCGCGAGGATATAATGCGCTTAAGAGTATATGGTCAGGCTGCACTACAAACAGCATCAGAGATGGTCTCCGAACGCTGCAGATGGGACCTGCTCATGCAGGGGCACCCTCTCACATAGGAACCATGCACTCTGCCTTTAGGATTGATAAGGCCTGCCTTAGGAGTGACTTATAGGTTTATATGTGTGTATGCATTTAGTGATATAGGTAACCTATATCACAGTAAGGGGTGCATGCACCACCTTACCCAGGCTGCAGTAGCAGACCTGTGGTGTCAGTTTGGATGGCCTTCCCGGGGTGGCATAATACATGCTGCAGCCCCTGGCAGGCCTCTGAGGTACCTATGCCCTTGGTACATAGTATACCATATTCTAGGGACTTATAAGGGCACTCCTGATCCCAATCAGTGATGTGCCTAAGGCACATGGAAACCATTTTAGAGAGGAAGCAGCTAGGCTGGGGTTCTGATTAGCAGGGCCCCAGCCAGACTAATGTCGAAAAACAGTGAAGCATCAGCAAAAAGTGGGGGTACCCATGTGAAGCAGATCCTACTCTCCTACATGTGTTATCCGGTGATGGAACACGGTTGTCTGTTGGCACGAATATTGTGCACTTTTGTTTTGTTTACACGATGGTATGACGGTCGGTAGTCGTTCGGGCACATTGTGATTCACAGCAGTATATAAGCGTACACATTATCGCACGCTTAAGAGTGTTATGTTCACTAAAACAACCGTTGTCAGATACGCACCTTTTCAATTGCAAAGGCACAACATGACTTTTCTTGTATATTTAACGATTCAGTCCGGACTGAGCTGGCTCTTGTCTTATTTTTGTTTTCAGAGACCCCTGATGAAGGGTCATCCCTGACCCGAAATGCATTGGGTTTATGAAGGGATTGCATTTAAAAATACAGCCCATGGAATTGAGCATGGAATAGCAAAAGATGCATTAAACGCATGATGCATGCACAAAGAATGGCTTGAAAGTGTTTTTTTCAGTGAAACTGGAAGATACATATACACTGTGAGGAGAAACACTTCAGTTTCAACGTTAAGTGCACCCATCAGCTAGGGTTTGGTCCTCCAAACCTGGCACTTTGGACTCTGTTTGATTCCAGCAGTGGTCTATGTTTTAGAGAGTCAGCATATAGCGACTCCAACCTCAGAACGAGACTTCCCGCAAAAGCGGAGTAGAACTCTGTGGGTAGGCCCTCTGGGCCCGGGGTTTTCCCCATAGTAATTTCCTGATTGTGAGCTGAATGTCCTGGGTTGTGACCGGGCCCTCCAGGCTCTCCTGAGGCTCTTGAGGAAGTACTCTCAGTGGCAGTTGTTGCAGAAAGGTGACCTGTACCGCCGATGGGAGAGCCCCAGGATGCTATATAATGTTTAATAATATTCCTGAAACAAGATGTTGATGGCCTTGGGAGAGTAAAGTGGCGTTCCATCTTCTGTTAGGAGTATTGTGATAGGGGCCCCTCAGGACTCCGGCCTAATGAGCCAGGCTAATAGCCTACACGGCTGACCCTCTTTTTCGTGTGCCTTAGCAATGTAGTTTTTATAATCATGACATCGCAGTCGCTCCAAGATGGTATTATTCTGTTCCCTAGCTTCCTAGAGTCTAGTCTTTGCAGCCTCGTTTGTCCCTAGAGCCTTATCTAATTAGTGCAGTCTGTTGTCAAATGTCTGAAGTTCCCCATTCAGCTCTCTCCAAACTCTGACCAAGTGACCTAAACACGGACTGCAAACCACCACCTTTAAAGGCTTCCTACTCGATCAGGCTGAAGGATGCGGAACCCTGATTAAGTTCCAACTACCCAGCAACAGCCTCCCCCAAGGAGTCTCAACAGCGAACATCCTCTAGGGATATAGGTTTAAGTCGCCACATGGGAATCTCCGGACGTTCCTCAATCGGCCAAAAGCTTAACAGCAAGGGACTGTGGTCTGAGAGGATACGTCCCAGGTATTCAGTGTAAGTAACATACTGGCTGAGCCTGTTTGAACACACATTTGTCTAACCTAGTGTGGAGTTCATAAATGTGGGAGTTACCCCATGTTGGGTCCTCCAAGAGTCCGACAGTTCCCATCTATCTAACTAGTCTCTGAGGCCCTCTATCTTGTGAGCTGTTGCATAGGGTAATGGGGGGGTAGAGTGGTCAAGCAGGACTTCAGCTACACAATTAAAATCCCCACCCAGCAAAAGTTCGACTGTAACCAATGGCGCTAAGGGGCTGAGTGAGAGCAAAAGAAGGCCATTTGATCTTGGTTTGGATGCTTCCTAGAGTAATTTCCTTGCCCAGTAATCTACCCTTAAGTAAGACATAGCGCCCTTCTGTGTCGATGGTGGAGTGTATAAACTCAAAGGGTATTCCTGCTTTAATCCAGAGTAGTGTCCCCCATGCAAAGACAGAATAGGAGGTATCATACAGCTAGCCTCGGCATCTATGTCGCCAGCACTCCACTTCTCCCCCGGTAAGGTGAGTCTTCTGTAACATAGCCACCTGCAACCCACTACACTGCAGGTATCTGAATGTTATGGTGTTTCAGATGCCGAACCCATCCCCTGCATGTTCCAGGTCAAGAATGTTCGTGTATGACGTTGGACCTGCATTTGACCAAACGCGTGTAAGTCTCATATATACCCTCCAGGCATCCCCCAGTGACCAACCCCTCACATCAACAGTGGAACATCTGAGGTAAAACCATAAAAGCCCCAATTATAAACTCCCCTGCCCAAGAGCAATTCAGCAACAGCTGGCTACCCAAACCTGTAAAGTGAAAACATTGTCAGTAGAATGCCACTTCTGTTCTCCTGGCAGGGACCAATTCGGGAGGGGTAGGCTGTGTAGTGCAGGCTAAACCAGTTCCAATCCAGATTTGAATTTGAATACTGTCTGGGCACTCAATCAAGTGCACACCCGGCATCCAGGGCACCCTCAAGCCAGTGTATCATAATAAATAGCAAAAGTGTATATAGGCAGTCTCCCCAAGCCTAGAACTTCCACAAACCCCCGCTCAGCAGTGCAAAATGCATTACCCTTGTTCCACATCTTTTAATCAGCCATCTTGCCAGTAATCCAGCTCTTCAAATCAGTTCGTCCACAGATTTGCAGAGTCACCAAAGGCAGGGCAGCACCAT
Organism: Calotriton arnoldi; assembly: GCA_963921515.1. Lineage (NCBI taxonomy): Eukaryota > Metazoa > Chordata > Amphibia > Caudata > Salamandridae > Calotriton > Calotriton arnoldi. The sequence goes on from CAWUFW010000031.1 coordinate 2,046,449, forward strand.
CCACCAGAGAAGTTCCAGACTCCGAGACCACTGATCATCGGTCCAATGGGGTGCCTGTCTCCGAATCAGACTCCTAAATTGCTGCAATCTCATCCTGGAGTGCGGCCGCTCTCTCTTGTTCAGTCTGTGAAGGGGACAGTTTCTTCAGCAACCTGCCGCCTGGGGTCCCCGTGCATGCTTCTGAGGCCTGCATCTATGTACTCCTTTCTTGGGACAGGCCACTGGCAAAGTGAGCCCTGCCCTATAGGACTCTAACCAGCCTCATGCCATGCCTGTATCTTCACAGCAGTGAGTAGTTCCATCAAGTATGATTCTGAGTTTGGTAGGGAACATCAAAGAGTAATGCAAGCCTTCTTCTCTTCCAGGTAGGAAACATGCTTAGCTTGCACTGCCGCCGTGAAGTCGGTAAACACTGATACTTTACTACTGCACACTGTGAAGGGGCCGGGTGTCCGCTGCTTTTGGAGTAAGAAGTCTCTGTCCTTATAGTGTAGCAGCTGTGCCACCACAGGGCAGGGCGGGCAACCGGGCACCTACTGGCTGGCACCCTGTGGGCACATTTCAGGGCAAAGAAGTGGGTGAGATGTCAGGGTAACCTCTGTTTGAAGCCATCGTTCGAGATACATCACCATATCGTCTCCCTCTGTACCCTCAGGTAGTTCGACCACCCAGATATTGTTTCAGCAGTTGGGGCCTTCCGCATCTTCTGCCCGATGTTCTAATATGCGTACCCTGTCAGTCAGATTGTCCACCCGACGAGACAGGGTTTGGTATTCCGGCTGCAGCACTGCCACAGAGGTCTCCACTTCTTAACTCGGTCAACCAACTTACAGTGTTCAGCCTGCAAGAGGCCGAGGCCTACTGATATGCACTAATATACTGTTGGAGGGTGTCCTTAGTAAGCATTTTGGCAGCAAGAATCTTGTCTAGATGGAGATAAATTGTTAAATTGAGTTTGGTGGGGCATCTGTTCCCTCAGTCTCTGTGGCTGGGAGCTGGGGGACTCCTCAGGTCCAGGCTGGGCGCCAGTCGCCTTGGTCCTTGGCTTCCCCATAAAGATGATATGGCCGAGGCCTCAACATGGGTCAGGACCACCGGCTCCAGATGTGTTTGAGCCACACTCAGTGGTATGGCAGAGGTCTCTCCTCCAGGGATGGGGAACAACTGCAGTGCCTTGCGTCTCAGTAGGCATATGTCTCACCAGGAGAGAGACCACTCCTCTTCTAAACCCGCCAAAGATGCAGGTCTACACCATCAGAGTCTCATTTAGGCACTCCAGTAAATAAGTAGGGCCAAAGGCATCTCCCCCGAAGTACCCAAGACTGTAAAGTGCCCCTTGGGCCAGGTCAAACGTCGACTCCATGATCCTCTCTACCAATCCTTATCTTGGAGTAGCTTGTGACTGATCTTTCTCAGGCAACCACAGGCTCAGGTCTCTCATACGATGAAGAAAACAAAGGCCATGGTAATGAAAACAGTCTGCACCTAATGAGATCTGGTAAAATCGATTGGGAACTACTAGGAAAGGTTGACCAGTTCGACTATCTGGATTAGCATTTCCATCGCTCACTCAGCTGGTTGCCTCACCTAGAGAAATCCACAGTTAATTTTAGAGCATGCTGTAACGCTGTTCTTAGATTCACCGAAAGGATGGGCCGTCAGCTTTTAACTGTCGCTTTAAAGGTCTACAGGAAGAAAGATGTTGCAGCAGCTCTTTATGGTGCAGAGATTTGGGGTTATAATAAAGCCAGGGACCTGCAGGTAGTGGAAAATAATTTCCTGCACACTTTGTTAAAATTGGGCACTGGTAACCCGCTACTCCCCATGTACGCAGAACTGGGTGTACGAACTGTATCAGATATAGCTGGCTTAAGACCTGACCTATATTGGATTCATTTAGACAGAAATCACCTAGCAAGTGTGTATGTGCAATCGGATATGGAAGTACTAGCTATAGAATGTACAAAAGGACACAGCTGGGGGGGGGGGGGTCAGGTAAGTAAAGTACTAAATGATATGGGCTTGGGCTATCTCTGGCTGGTCCCTAGTCGAATAAACTGAGACCACTGCACCTGTCAAGGAGCCATACTGGCATTCGAAATTTACTGCTGCTAATAGCAACACAAATCCTCTAACTACTAATTTTTTTGAGCGTTATACTCCTAGTCAAATTGCATATTTAGATCCGCTACACCTAGGAACTGAAAAGCACATTTTATGCAAAGTTTAAAATAGGAACATTTCCAACTAGATTATACTGTTCCAAAAGGGTGGCACACCTGTCCGAAGATTGCACATGCACTTTAGGGGGCAAGGACACAATATTACACGTTTTGCTCTTTTGCACAAAAACTGCTGGCCCAAGACAAAATTGGCTTCGCCCTCTGTTTTCAGTAAGTTCGGAATAAGATCTGATCATGATGCTGTATCACTGCACTGTAGTACCGATTACATTGATCTAGTTTGCACTGTCGCCTCATATATGGTCTGCCTGATTTATTTTGAGAAAAGACCAAAAAGAAGGCTGCAACTCAGTATGAATGAATATTAGTCTTATAAAGGGCGAACTTTGCCCAAAGGCGTCAAGTACTTATGTGGTAGGCTAATTTTACTTATATAATTGATTTATGGACTGTTTTATGTATTATGAACTATGATTACATTTAATTTAAAACGGATTTTGTATAGATGTATTTGGCTGTTATCTCTAAATTTTACTTGCATGCTTCCAATAGTTGTACCTTTTTCCAATAGTTGTACCTTTTTATGTCTGTTTTCTATACAGTGCTTGTATGTTACAGCTATAAGCTAAAACATTTATAATAAACTAAACTCTCAGACGTCTTTAGGGCCTTGTTTAGAGTTTGACGGACGCAGGGCATTTGGGACTCTGTTCGGACCCCTTTGCAAGGTTTGCCTCCATGCTGTCCTCCATAATCAGCTCTGACTCCTTGGATGCCACGAGTGGAAAACAAAAGGGCAGGAAGGCTGTTCTAGCCTTTTCTCTTGAGGGGTTGGTGCACAGAGTGCAGTTCTAGCAAATCCTGATGCAGCCTCGGGTGCAGAGCACAAACTCTACTCAACAGCCACCTGTCTCTACTGACAGAGGTGTTCCTGTACCTGCTCCAGGCTGCTCCAACGGGAGTCTTCACGGACAACATTGCTCCCATGCATCCATACTGAAAGCTTTCTTCTTGCAAAAGGTTGTACTTCGTTAAACTAGACCCTGGCCCCTCTACTGGAGACTACGAGAACCAGGCACTACAATTAAGTCATGACCAAGGCCTTAGAGGCACTGTCCATTGATGCCCTGATGCCATAACCGGAGAACAACGGCATCTGTCCTGCCTCCCCCCATAAAAACCCACCTGAGCTTGTGAGACCAAGATTTTCAAGCTGTCTCAGGCTTTCTGAAGGAAGCACTTCTCCAAGCCAAAAGTCACTACACAATAAATGGCAGGTGTTTTAAACTGCCTAATCTTTGTCTCCAGGAACGTCCAGCTCAGTCAGTGGTAGTGATGGGTACAGAAAGGCGAGACATTGCTTGCCTACAGGGACAAGACAGACAAATGTTTCAAAACACATGGCAAGAAAGTCTCTCTCACAAGCCAATGTCCTCATATTCAGCACGTGGCACTATGTTGAGCCAAACAAATTCCAGGAGGATTATAAGCATATGGTTAATCTAGGCAAGGAGGTAGCTGAACAAAACAACTAATTTTCCTGGTTCTCATCGACACTATTGGTAGGAACATGAATTCCACCCTACCTTAGGTCTTCGACCCAAATAAGGTCATTGAATTCTCTATTGCCTCGTATCTTACAGCAGTGCAAAAAGGTCATATTCATGGCTAAATCAGAGTGCCATCCAGGTCATGCTAGCGGAAGCACCACCTCTCTTCCAGTCAGCAAATGCTTTCTAGTCCAGAATGTCTTTTTGCTACAGAGTCCTGGAAGAAACCTCATCCTTATCAGGTTCCCACCAGTAGTCGAAGAGGAGACACACTTCAGGAGAAAAAATATTTGCTGCTCCAGCCTCAATAAATTCCCAGTATCTTCCCTGGATATAAAACACCCTCCCCGGTACCATCTCAGCAGGTCCACTCTTCTTCAGTGGAGAGTGCCTTTCCCTCCACTTCCATAACTGTACCCAGATTTCCACCTTTCAATGATCCAGAATTGATATACTCTACAATTGCACCAGCTGTCCTGTCCAGAATACCTTTGCTGCAGTTGGCATCCCAAGTAGTTCTGCACGATTTCAGGAGTCTCCTCCTTTTAAATGCAATACGGCTTGTTCCACACTATTAAAAGGGGTATGAATAGTACTCCCAATATGTCTTAGTAAGGAGAAAGATCAGAGAGCATTGCCTCTTTCTGTATATCTAGAACCTGATCCACTTCCTCTCAAAGCTGACGCTTGGTTCCATTATAGCAACCATCCTGCACCAAGACGGGCTCTAATCTGAGGACCACATACTCATTCTGTAGAAACACAGGCGTACCTCCAGTTCACACTGAGAAATCAAGACCGCCTGTACACTGACCTTTGGTCTCAATGTCATTCATCAGGACCTTTCAGATCCCAGTATTTTAAATCCCCTCAATACCCTCAGTATTGAGTCTCCTGAGTCTCCGGAACCTTTTGTCTCCGGCTCGCCGTGTAGAGATCTCTACACGGTGAGCCGGAGACAAGAGGTCGAGGTGGAGAACCACCCTTGGAGTAAGTGTGACTACAGGGGGGTCTCCTCCTCTTACTCGCCAGTTTAAGCATGATATATTTGGAAACCCGATTTTCTGGAGTGAGTTCCTGAGTGGGCCCCTCACTCTGCGAACAACTAGTTCCGGAGACTCGATACTGAGGGGATTTAAAATACTGGGATCTGAAAGGTCCTGATGAATGCTGTGATGACCTGAAACTGTAGGCACAAACAAAGCAGCTGAAACATTTCGACAATCTGGCAGTAAGGAGGGGTGTAGGAACTCCTAATACTTTCCTGTCACCACCATCCTTTACGTTTTTAATCCTAGTCAGTGGATCTAGGAATAAATTATTTACAAAAGATACCACTGAACTAGTTTTAATTCTCACTGCACTTTTTCTTTCGGTGATCCCAGGATCCATTATGTATATTATTATTTTTATATGTTTGTATTGGCTTCCTCTCCCTTTTGCTCCACCCCGGGCGTTGGTCTGCGCAGGGGTGTATTGAAGCAAGCCCAATGATGAAGCATGTCACAATTTTGTGAGTGAGGGCAGTATTTTTTCACTAAGCACGTGCCACCTCTCATTTAGAGATCCATATACACTACTCCTCTCTGTGTGTGTTACAGTTATGTAATGATTTCCATGAGCTGCCATTGTTTTTTTCTTTAACTTTATAATTTTCACAACAAACCTTTGATACAATATGATTCATGGACATATGAATGGATATCAATATAGTATTACACTTTGTGTGAGTCAAGTTAAGACAGTTACATGTATAGTCAGGGCAATACGATAACATTCTCTGATACCATTACATTTTTAAGCAATATAACTCCAGCATTGTTGACATTGTGCCAAATCCCGCCGCGGGACTCACTCCCAGTGGCTCAATCATGCAGCATCAGGTTATTTCCATCAGGTTCAATGGCACTATGTGTTCGGACACAGGTATATAAGGGAGCTTGAGAACCAACTCGCATCTAATAATGGACCCACCTCTGTCTTTTCCAGTAAGCATCTCCTCAGTAGTATCTTCCTCTGCCACCTCTACCCTCACCAGGTAGGCCTGATAAGAACCCCAAATATCCCTGGGACAGCTGTGAGATGGGAGTAGCTCTCAATAAGTGTCAGACTGTGTGTTGCAAGAAACCATGTCTGCGTGCCGCTCTCTTAGCACTGGCAGCGGGCCTCGGGCCCAGCGCATAGCCACCTTGCGTCGCGCCCTTACGCTAATAGCCAACAGCTACTTAATCTCACTCTGACCTCCCTATCATAAGCCAGCAGTGCCAAAAGGGGAGTGGGATCCAACACCACCCCCGTAATAGCCTCCTGCGCCCCTAACACAGCCCACCAGAATTCCTGCACACCCAGACAGTACCAAGCAAGGTCCGCAAATCTTGCCCCCTCCGCACCACAAAGTGGGCAGTCCACATTGTCTGCAAACCATAGTGGTGCAACCGGGCAGGATTAATATATTTAAAGTGCAGCAACCGGTGTCTACTGTTCAGCGAGACAGTCTTTGTAACGGAACAGCAAGATTGCCATTGCTGGTGGCTAATGACTATTCCCAATTCGCTCTGCCACTCAAGTGGAGCATTGGAGACCTCAGGACTGCGTGTCTCCTGTGCATATGCATACAGCCTCACTACTAGTCTACAGGCGGTAGCTGTCTTGAGAATTGAAGTCAATGCTTGCATTTCCATTGGCTCCAGAGCCTCCTCCCCAAGTAAGTCTTGCAATATATGCAGCACTCTATAATGGTGGAATTGGGCAAAGTCCGTGGGCCCCTCAGCTCGCTCCCGCACTGTATCCCAGGAGCTCATGACGCCATTGTCAAGGAAGTCTCCCATGGTTTGTATACCAAACTCTTTCAAAGCTTTTGCTGCTCCGAATTAGGCCTGGGAGGTGAACTCCGCTCTGTTTGCGGAGTTTTCTGCACTCCACGGAGCTCGCGGAGTGCAGAAAACTTTGCGGAGCGTTGTGCAGCGGAGTCTTTTCCCCGCTCGCGAATGGTAAGTTCGCTAGCGCGATCTGCCGCTCGGGTAGAATTTCTACCCGAGCAGCAGGAAGACCAGCGCGAACTGCAGTTCGCACTGCACTCCGCCATTTGCGGAACTCCGCTGAGTTTTTTTGTCACTTCGCGGAGTTCCGCGTAGCAAAACTCAGCGAACTACGTCCTGGCCCAGGGGAAACAATACACACCAGTCCATGGGCACATGGGGCAAGAATAATAAAGACCCGGCCTGCCGCTCCAATAATCTTCGCCAGGAGTACACTGTGGCGTTCAAGGAATCAAAAACACTGTTTGTGCACCGAGTCCCCAAACAAAACCTGTGACAGCGTGTGTGGCGACGCTGCATCATGCTCCAGCCACAGGTGCAGCAACTCCCGTGGTCCATGGTTCCAATAATGGGCGAAAATGCACTGGGCAGCCCTTTAGTAAGTTTCAAAGTCGAGGCATTAAGCCCCCCCAAGTGGTATGGTAATGTGTCTCCCAGCGCACCCTCTGCTGTTTCCCGGCCCATGCCAATCTAATCATTGGAGTTCAGAGGCTGTCGAACATCACCCGCGGCAACAGCATCGGAATGTTTATGAATAAGAATAGGGCCAGCACTACCATTTTCAAGATTGCAATGCGTCCTGTGAGTGACAACAGTAGCCGTATCCAGCGTTCTATTGTATCAGAGAGCTTCTGTACTGCTTTTGCCATAGTTGTCTATCATAACTACAGACTGGTCCGTGTGGACCTGTATCACCAAAAAGCGCACTGAATCCATCACCCACTGTAGTGGGTAGTGTAACTGCACTGGTGTCATAGCCGGGCTAAGTGGAAAAATAGTAGACTTTTCCCAATTTACTGGACCCCAGAGTGCTCTCCGAACTGCACCACCTCCCGCAGCACCGGTGTGAGATTGCACTGCGGATTGAGTATGTATAGTAATGTAAGCAACAAACAACGGCGGACCGCAATAGCCGCACCTCACTGCCATCTTCCTCTTGTAATTATCCGAAGGTAATGAGGGATGGTGTGCACATACAACTCCTGCACCTGCCGCTGTTAGGTGCAAACTGCACAGCAGAATCGAAACTGTACAAACGTGGAGAGGTGCACTCCCAAAGTGTCTTTTCCAATAAGTAAGACTGGCCAATTCCTTTACGTAAGGCAATCCTTTATTTTAAGCGTCATCAGACAACATGAGCTCCAGCCAACGCGTTTCGTTCATTAAGAATGAACTTCATCAGGGCTGAAAGATTACAAATAACAAATATACACATACATCAAAAATTGACACAATGTTATACAGTGATACAAAGTGAGTTCATGGTTGGGAAAAAAAAATATACAAGAACCAAATTTCCATGCAACGGGGTAAGCACATTACAAATGACAAGCTCCACTGGACTAAACATACCCACTAACAAACATACACTAGCACCCATAGTGGTGCCCTAGTGTTGACCACTCTATGTCGTGCTCAAAATCATGAGGTTTATTAGGACCTAAATTAAGCACATAATGCATGGAGTGTACTGGGCATAAATCTCAATAAAGACACACATGTATAAAAACGTTTCCTTAAAAAACCAAAGTGAAAAAATGGAAACTTAGAGATTCAAAATTCTCGACTGGGTTCGGAAAGTCGTTGGGTTAAAATGGCGGGATGGAAGGGTGACTGATCAATAATACGGTGTATCTGTATTTAGAGGGGCCGAACAAGTAACTCAGCGTAACCAAAACGGAAGATGAGCTGATAGGCTGGGAGAGTTCCTACAACCCGATTAATAAAGCACACTGTGATCAGCGCTTCGACAAATACATACCACAAAATAGCTGAAAACCGGTGGAGATCCGTGATTCCTGGTTCCCCAAATGCTATGAATGTAGGTAAAGAGCATAGTGTGTCGATGCTCTATAGTGTCATCGGCGAGGAATCGTGGTAATAAGGTGCATTATACTGCGTTCTGGGAAGGTCTCCTTGATAAGGGCCTGGATTGGTGAAACTGAATTGAGCAGAAATATCATATGAGAAGATATAAAACCACGAAATCCATGTTGTAGAAAAACCATGTGATAAAGACTCTAAAGATGACCAGAAACCGAGAGAAGGACCAGACCGTGCGCATAAGGTGCGAAAGTAATAATGTGAATGGCCTAGATAGTTAAATAACGGAGTTGATACTGCACAGAATCACGGTTGAAGACAGTGAGTGGATGCTGCCCTGTCGCAACTCCTCGTACGGCACAAGCCGCCACCCACATTTCAAATCCATGGTGTAATGGTAATAATATCTGGCATAGGAGAACTGAAAAGAGAAACAGGTGGGAGGTGCCCCCACTCAGAGACCATCACAAACACTAAGTAAGATAAAATGATTCCCCGTCGAGTGATGCATCGAATACCATCACTCCCAGCCGGTGTGCGCTCAGCGGAAAGTGGGCTGCCTCAAAGGCGAGGTCACATGTGGGTGAATCTAAGATAGTGCACGGTGAATCCCTGTCATGGCTTGTACTATGGAGTGAGCAAGAGTGAAGTGCAATTGCAGGACTCAGAATGCTGTGAGCGACAAGAGAGTAACAAGCCAGAATAGTGTTTACCTTAAGTGCTGCGCATCGAGAACGCTACTTCCTGGGTCCACAGTGTAGAACGGAATACCCGCCCGATACGCCTCCTATAAGTGCCTGGAAACCGCGGGAAAGAAGGAGAAAGAGGGATGAAGAAAGACTTGTCTGGACAGAGTGTGGCTAGCGGAAAGCCAGATATTTCCGCTGATCGTCCTGCGTGTTTGACACGTAGTAGTGTCAGCACATACGGCTGTACCCGCGGCACGAATAGTTGTCACGGCAACCAGGATAAACAATGTACCTGAAGAAAGACTAAATGTTATAATAGTAAGTCCTGCAGTGAGTTGTAGCCATGCAAAATGCATGTTGGAAAAATAGTCCCAGCGTACCCTTAAGAGAAGAAAAGATGGCAAAAATGGTTCACAATGGGCCGAACCAGGGTCACATAGAAAAAATATAAAGCATGTTGGAGACCGCCACATCGGGTGCGGGTGACGGGACAGATTACGTGCACAATGGTACTCTGTAATCGAACCACAGCTTGCTAAGCCTAGCATGCTGTGGTGTGGTTAAACTGTATAGAAATGTGAAAACGCAATCCGCAGTATAAAATTTGCCTCATCGAATCTGAACAATAATGTGCTCACACTAGAAACTCCTGAAAAGGGCCTCGATGGCAAGGGCCTAAAAACAGAATATGAAAAGGAGGTAAAAGTGAGGAGTGTGAAATGTAAGAGGGCCCTAAATTGGGACAAGGCTGCTCAGTGGTCCAGTGCTGGCAGAGAAAGCTGTAGATCCACACTGCGGGGTGGGAGTGACTCGTACCTCAGTTGCAATATCATACTGCAGAGCCCAAATGAGATGGGCCCCAAAAAGAATATCAGTTATCTACCCTAATGTAGAATCCCGGTGTGCGGTGTCTAAATCACAAAAAACCATGACCCGCCGGTATGTCCATACCGTGTAGTCAGACAAAGTTTGCCCGAAAGCTGATAACCTGATGCTGGGCCTGGGTGGGGTGGGCCAGGGTGACCGTGAGCTAAAAGCCACGGTGCAGTGCCTCAGTCAATGAGCTTAGGTCAGGGAATAGTGAAACTCATGGTCAGTGTTATGTCCTCTGAGGACCGACTGTAATCTGCAAATCCATTTGGCTTCTGTCTGTCGTAATGTCAGTTCTCTGTCCCCTCCCTGGTTGTTGAGTGGAATGTGGTAGATGCCACAGAGACTGAAAGTGACCTCACCTACATGTGTCGTGCAATAATGCTCCGTCATGGGATATGTCATCACCGTTGATTAGAGCCCGGCGGTGCTCTTGTATTCTCATTTTCAAATTGCGCACGGTGCTGCGCACGTATATCATACCACACAGGCATTCCAGAATATAAACCACATACTGCGTGTTGCAATTTATGAAATGTTTGATTCTGTGTACCAATTTAGCATTATAACAAAATTCTTTCCTTTTGTTCTGGCCAAAGCGGCAAATGTTGCAGTTGGTGCAGGTGTAAAAACCCTCAGAGGTAGGCGGCAACCAGGTGGTGGTGGCTGCTTTCTGGGTTGTGATGTAACTGGGACATAGGGATCTCCTCAAAGTTCGTCCCCTCCTATACACTAAGGAGGGATTGACATTGATAAAGGGGCCCAATGTGGGAATATCCAACAGTAGGTGTCAATGTTTCCTGAAAGCCTTGAAAATTCTATCACTATGTGCTGTGTAATTAGTGAAAAATGCTACCTTTTCTCTAGGCTGGTCCTTGGCGTGACGTTCACATGTCTTCCTAGATGTATTGTCCCTTAGTGTGTCAGACCTGGATAGGCTCAGTGCCCTCTGCTCTGTTCAGGATTTTCCCATCATAGCCCCTTTGCTGGAAACGCTCTTTGATGTTGGAGATATTCTCCTTAAAGCCATTCTCCTCACTGCAGATGCGTCATGCCCGTACCATTTCGCCATATGGGATATTAGAAATGACGGATTTGGCATGGGCACTAGATGCGTGAAGTACACCGTTACATGCCGTTGACTTCCTGAACAGTGTGCTGTGGACCATCCCTTCCTTAACAAAAAACTGGATGTCAAGAAAATCAATACGCTCCTTATGATGCAGTATGGTGAGCTGAACATTAAACATGTTGAGATATGTCAAATATTGATTCAACTGCATTTCTGAGCCAGACCAGAGACAAATATAATCGTCTATGTACCTCCCCCAATAAATGATGTTCTTAGTCCAGGGGGAGGCACACTTGTTCCAGGCATGCTCCCTCTCATACCGGCCCATGAAAAGGCCGGCATAAGAATGAGCGAACCTGGAACCCATAGCAGTCCCCTGCAGCTGGTGGTACCATCTTTCATTGTGTTTAAAGAAGTTATTGGTGAGGATAAGATCAATCATGTCCATGATCATGTTGTTGTATGAGTAGTGGTCTGCCCCCTCTCTGTCCAGGTAGTGGCGGACTGCCAACATACCAAAGTTATTCTGGATGCATGTGTAGAGTCCTACTACATCCAAAGTAACAAATCTTAACTCCTCAGACCATGGGAATCCCTCAAATTTCACCAGAATATCTTTACTATCTTTCAAGTAGGGTGGTAAATTCGTGACATGTTTCTGTAGTGATAAATCTACAAATTCAGACAGCCGTTCTATGGGAGAACCCACCCCAGAGATGATGGGTCTCCCTGGAGGTAACTTGCATCCCTTGTGCACCTTGGGCAAGATATAAATGCACGGAAAGCGTGCATTGTCGACATGCAAGTACCTAAACTCGTCATCAGTTAATAAACATTCATTCCTCCATTCAGAGAGTCTCTTGTTGATGGTGACCTGTAGTGAACCGATGGGATTGTGGTTGATTGATTCATAACACTGGTGGTCGTTCAATTGTCGGAATATCTCACCCATATAATCCTGTATATCCATTACCACCACATTCCCACCCTTATCTGCCTCCCTTATTACAATATTGGTGTCATTTTGTAATCTCTGTAGGGCTTCCCTTTCCATCCTAGATAAGTTAAAGGAGTGGTGTGGTGTGTGTTTGCCAATGATTTCCAACTTTCGTAATTCCTGTGTGATCTTATCACCGAATTTCTCAATGTTAGGATGATAGCCACCGTGTGGGACAAACTTCGATTTACATCTAAGACCAGTATCCTGATTACAGTTTTCGCTAATATCCAGATCATTCAGGATAGTACGCATGTCAGTCATTTCATCATTCTCAATAGAAAGTAGTGTTTGGACCTCTCCTATCTCCCCAATTGTTCTGTGCACAGAGGGTATGTCCAATACATTTATAACAGGTTTAGGAGTTTGCTGTGAAAAAAATTCCTTTAATTTGAGCACACGAAGGAATTTGTACAAATCAATGTGGACAGTCTTTCTTCAGGTACATTGTTTATCCTAGTTGCCGTGACAACTATTCGTGCCGCGGGTACAGCCGTATGTGCTGACACTACTACGTGTCAAACTCGCAGGACGATCAGCGGAAATATCTGGCCTTCCGCTAGCCACACTCTGTCCCGACAAGTCTTTCTTCATCCCTCTTTCTCCTTCTTTCCCGCAGTTTCCAGGCACTTATAGGAGGCGTTTCGGTCCGGTATTCCGTTCTACACTGCGGACCCAGGAAGGAGCATTCTCGACGCGCAGCACTTAAGGTAAACACTATTCTGGCTTGTTACTCTCTTATCGCTCACAGCATTCTGAGTCCTGCAATTGCATTTCACTCTTTCTCACTCCATAGTACAAGCCATGACAGGGATTCACCGTGCACTATCTTAGATTCACCCACATGTGACCTCGCCTTTGAGGCAGCCCACTTTCCGCTGAGCGCACACCGGCTGGGAGTGATGGTATTCGATGCATCACTCGACGGGGAATCATTTTATCTTATTTTATCTTACTTAGTGTTTGTGACGGTCTCGGAGTGAGGGCACCTCCCACCTGTTTCTCTTTTCAGTTCTCCTATGCCAGATATTATTACCATTACACCACAGATTTGAAATGTGGGTGGCGGCTTGTGCCGTACGAGGAGTTGCGACAGGGCAGCATCCACTCACTGTCTTCAACCGTGATTCTGTGCGGTATCAACTCCGTTATTTAACTATCCAGGCCATTCACATTATTACTTTCGCACCTTATGCGCACGGCCTGGTCCTTCTCTCCGTTCCTGGTCATCTTTAGAGTCTTTATCACATGGTTTTTCTACAACATGGATTTCGTGGTTTTATATCTTCTCATGATATTTCTGCTCAATTCAGGTTCACCAATCCAGGCCCTTATCAAGGAGGCCTTCACAGGACGCAGTATAATGCACCTTATTACCACGATTCCTCGCCGATGACACTATAGAGCATCGACGCACTACGCTCTTTACCTACATTCATAGCATTTGGGGAACCAGGAATCACGGATCTCCACCGGTTTTCAGCTATTTTGTGGTATGTATTTGTCGAAACGCTGATCACAGTGTGCTTTATTAATCGGGTTGTAGGAACTCTCCCAGCCTATCAGCTCCTCTTCCGTTTTGGTTACACCGAGTTGCTTGTTCGGCCCCTCTAAATACAGATACACCATATTATTGATCAGTCACCCTTCCATCCCGCCATTTTAACCTAACGCCTTTCCGAACCCAGTTCGAGAATTTTAAATCTCCAAGTTTCCATTTTTTCACTTTGGTTTTTTAAGGAAACGTTTAGCACTTGTCAGTGAATTTTTATACATGTGTGTCCTTATTGAGATTTATGCCCAGTACACTCCATGCATTATGTGCTTAATTTAGGTCCTAGTAAACCTCATGATTTTGAGCACGAGAGTGGTCAACACTAGGGCACCACTATGGGTGCTAGTGTATGTTTGTTAGCGGGTAGGTTTAGTCCAGTGGAGGTTGTCATTTGTAATGTGCTTACCCCGTTGCATGGATATTTGGTTCTTGTCTATAGTCTTGTATGTTTTTTTCCCCCAACCATGAACTCACTTTGTATCACTGTATAACTGTCAATTTTTGATGTATGTGTATATTTATGTTATTTGTATTGTAATCTTTCAGCCCTGATGAAGTTCATTCTTAATGAACGAAACGCGTTGGCTGGAGCTCATGTTGTCTGATGACGCTTAAAATAAAGGAGTGCCTTACGTAAAGGAATTGGCCAGTCTTACTTATTGGAAAAGACACTTTGGGAGTGCACCTCTCCACGTTTGTACAGTATGTATAGTAATGTATCATCAGCATAGGCCAAAATTATGAGCCTATATCCCGGGAACCGCAGTCTCCGATGAGCATGATAGTTGCTTAGCACGCAAGCCAGTGGCTCGGCAACAAAACCATACAGCAGTGGAGACAAGGGACATCCCTGTCTGGTTCCCCTCTTAATATTGATAGGAGCAGTGACAGCACCGTTAATCCCAATTCAAGCAGTAGGCTGGGTAACTAGCACCTCTACCAGTCGCAGAAAAATGTCCCCGACCCCTATGCGTCGCAGAACAGCTAGCATAAAGCTCCACTCTACCAAGTCGAACACTTTTTCAGTTTCGGGAAAAACCACTGCCACACATACTCTCGGGTCCAATCGCTGAATAGTGCCGAATAGCGTTCAGAGATTAAATGTCAAAATACGTCCCGGGGTGAATCCGGCTTGTTCAGGCCTCACGAACCCTGGCAACAATGGGGCCAAGCGACTAGGCAATATCTTAGAATAAATTGTGGTGTCAACATTCAGTAGGTACAGTGGCCCGGAAGGACGGTAATTGTCCTCCGGCTTACCCAGATTCAGTATGGTAACTAGTAGGGCCACGCATATTGTGTGGGGGAGGGGGGGGGAATCAACTGTCTGCAGTCATCTGGGAACAGGAAAATCAGGTGGGGAATAAGCAGGTCCTGATAGGCCTTGTAAAAGGCCACAGTGAGCCCATCCGTACCCGGGGCCTTTCCAGGGGGCATTTCCTAATGAGCCGCACATATCTCCCCTGGGCACAGGTGGGCCATAAGGTGCTCCCTGTGTTCAACAGTCATCCTCTGCATGGCAATGTTTGCGAGGTAGTCTGCAGTCACACTGTTGTTGCAAGTGGACCACGACCTGTATAAGATTGTATAATGTTATCGGAACCGATCTGATATTTGTTCCTGCGCAGTCAATCCCTGACCCTGCTCATCCTGCATCTCAAGGATCATGTTATCCTCCCTGCGTGGGCACAGCTACTCCCCCAGGGTTGCACCAGGTTTCTCACCCTCGCCATACGATCGCGCTATGGCCTACTTTCCTAGGTGGTTCATCTCAGTTTGCGGTGTTTCATGAAACTCATCTATTTTCAATCTGATATCGCCCTGTAGAGACTTCTCAGCTGGGTCTCTGTGCCTACATTCCAATTCTGCAATCTCTTTATCCAATCTGGCTAGGCGGACCCACAGCAACCATAGGACCTCCATGGGTTTAGACAGCGTGACACCAGGTATATAAACTTTGAATGCTTCCCACAAAGTTTTCCACTGAGCCGATATTAGTGCGAAAGAACTCGGCGATCTCCTCTGCCAACTCCTCTCGAAATGCAGTGTCTAACAATGAATAGGGAGGAAACCACCACAAGAACGCAGGAGGTCATTGCACGTGCAGCTCCAGCTCCCACAGGACCGGCGAGTGATCAAAGTATGTAAGTAGGAGCAGCTTGCAGCATCTCATGCACGTAGCCAGGGCAAGCAACAACAGCCAATAGTTAATGCGAGTATGAACATCGTGTACTGATAAATAATGTGTCTCTCCTGCTTCAGTGGGGGCGGGGGGATCGGTATCGCCAGATGTCCAGCATACCCTCCTGTACAACTATTTCCACAAGGGCACATGTGGCCGCGGAAGGCCACAGAGGCGGACCCCTGGATCAGTCAAGATCCGGGCAAAGGATGCAAATGCACGGTAAGGGCCCCCATGGCATCAATCGGTCATTCAATGCATGATAAAATTGGGGATCATCAAAATTTGGGCCATATAGCCCAACCAGCAGGGCCGCTAAAATATCTTTATAACAGCGTGCCACAAACGTATCTACCCCCTGGATCCAAACACACCTCCTGTAGTCTGATCCCTTATGCACCCAGATCAAAATGCCTCTGATGTGTGAAGTGAAACCTGTCACCACGCAGTCCCCCTGCGCTGTGCCAGGAACCCGCATCCTAGCGCCAAATGAGTTTCTTGCAGTATCGCTACATTCACCCTGTGCATTTGCAAATAAGCCACCACTTTGTGTATTTTTCGGCATTTGTTCAGTACCCTGACATTCCACATCATAAATCGTAGCAGTGTGAGGCTTGAAGACCCCCTGATGACGCGCTTTGTGTATCATCCGTCATCCTACATTTGTCCCACACATTGCTCTTCAGCAACCCAAGGAGCATTTCACATCCACAGCCATAACCAGCACATATAAGACAACCAAAAAATACCATTCCCACCAACCACCCACTGTACGTACACCCGCAACAAACACAGCAGTACATCATCCCTCCTCAGCCCACCCATCCCCTCCCTCTGAACTTCACACAAAAAACCATGTGGGGCTCACATGAGGACAGATGATGCCCAGCCAATCTCCCCCTACAGCTGAATGCAGTGTGAGGGCCGTAATCTCAACATAGTATGTGCATAAGATCTTTATACAGTGTGGACAGATTATTCCAAGCTGTACCCTCTGGGACAGTGCAATGTTTCATGCAACACTCAGTTATGCCAGCGATCTCCATTTCACAAGCAGGCATATCCGATCCACTGGAACAGTCTTACCATAGTACTTTGTGTACACTGCCTGCTGGTGTGTTGGCCCATCAGTCTCCGCAATGATGTGCGGGCATCACAGATAGATGTCCAGATCACCCCCGTCTGAAACAATGTTTTCCCCCTTCCACTGTTGGGTCCCTCAGAAAAATTAGCCAACCAGGTCTGTACAAGCAGGTGCAATCCTAGTCCTTTTGCTGTGCGCCATCTACTTCATCATCACTGGTCTCTGGGGAGCAGCGACGTGCCCCAGCTGTCTCCCTGCACTTGAGGAAGTGTAGCAGCTGCTTTGGATCACTAAACATCATTGCCTTGCCGTCTACCATTACCTGGAGTCTTGGGGGTATAGCATGCCATAATCCAATTGTAACTTCTACCGCATTTTTTGGCCGGGCCAAACTTATGCCTCGCTTCCTGCGCTTGTGTGAAATCTGGGTATAGGGATATCTCAGAGCCCTCATGGCAGAACTTTCAGTTCTCGAACCTTTCTCAGCGCGGCATCTCTCTCTGTAGTTCAAAAGTCGTGCTATTATAGGGCACGGTTGCGCCGCCGGAGGCATTTGAGTGGTGAGCACGTTCAACAACAAAGATCTCAGAAAAAGTCTCCGGCCCAGCAGGACCGTTCAACATAACGTTCCAGGTTTGGGATGTCAGTGGACTCCGCAATACCCACTATTCTGAAGTTGTTCCTAAGTGAACGGGCCTCCAGGTCTTCAGCCTTCGCCTGTAGTGTAGTCCGCAGTTCGTCAATTTTCTTTTGGGTGGCCGATGCCATCCTCAACCTCCGAAACATGCCGCTCTACCATGTCCAGTCTATCTGTATGCTTATCTAGCCTCTCTGACATCCAATCCATTCTGAATATCAGTGCATCTATTTTCCCATTGATCTTCGTGAGGCTGTGTTGCTAGGTCATAAGGATTTGCTTTAGATCTGTATTTTCTTCTTCTTCATCTAGACCCCCAGTTACAGTCTCCCATGAGGACGCTCCACCGTCTTGCATCTGTGGGGACTTTCGTAGGTCCAACTGCAGCTTAAGCTGCAACTTGTCTGGCTTGTTAGTCCGTTCCAACCTCTCAGCCCCTTCGCACAACACCGCCACACCCTCCGGTCACGTCTGGCACAGGGGGGGGGGGGGCACCGTGATTTGCACCACTCCTCTATGCCAGGTTGTTTGTTGCTCTAGTGTGTACCCAGGTGCTAAGTGTCTCATAGTTGCGAGGCTGAACAATTCTGTACAGGGCCTGAGGCGCTGCAACTACCCTCTGGGCCGAGAGCCTGCTAATAAAATCACAACTCAGATGGCACGGTCTCAAAGCCTGAACTCTCTAGTCCAAGCTATCTCAGAGGGCCATGGCACCCAGGCTCTCACATGTAGCGTGCCTCTCCCCCACTCCTCACAGCAACCCCAGCTGCCAACATTCCCAAGGCGCTCCAGTCCCAGAGGCACCCACTGCAGAGCACCAGGAGCAGTTGGCAGTCACAGCTTCAGACAGTATTATGAGCCCCTGCATCTATATCGACACATCAGTGCTCACACTGGACTCCTCCCCACTGCAACTTGGCCCTGGCGGCGAATACCTCTTAGCGGCAGCAAGGCAGGGTAGAAGCGCAGTGTCTATTTATCAAGTAGTGAAACACTAGTCACTCTGCTTCCACGGACGGCAGGGGCAACGCTCTGTCATCTTCCCTAGCAAGGCGCTCCTCCACTTCAATGTTAAGGAGGGCCTTCCACACCTACCGGTGTCCTGGCCTTGGCTGTAGCCGTCACGAGCAAGTATGCGGTCTCCCCCTTTGATCCGCCCCACACGTCCGTCGCACAGAGGTCTTCACTCCCTACAGTCGGCCTCGCGACGTACCGCATTCATTGCAGCCAGCCGCGCCCCGCGGTCAGTCGGCCTCCCCCGTCTCAGCGTTTCTCCGCAGGGCCAGTCGCCATATAGCACGCGCTGTGCCGCAGCATTCAGGTAGCTCACAGGATAGCCACCAGCCGGCAGGGTCCACGTCCCACCGGCGATCTCAAAGAGGGCCGGGGGGGGGACAAGGATCACACCAGTACCCACAGGCAGCAGCAGGTACGTCCATAGTGATCAGCCCACAGCAGCTGCGAAGGCCGGTCCTCACCTTAGGACTCAATCAGGATCTCAGTCACCTCAGGGCATCTATTTTCGGCACCTCGCGCCTGTAGGTCGATGCACCGGGCTTAGGTGGGTTAAAGTGGCCTTTTATAGCCGCAATTTGTGTCGTTTAGGCATCAGGATCGTGACGGATTGATTTACGGCTGAAGGAGCTCACCTAGGCGGTGGCCATCTTCGAGCCCAGCAAGCTCCACCCCATGAGCTGCCGTTGTTATGAATCTGTGTCTACTTTTAGTTTCTCTTGAGTTCCTCCAAGGGTCATCCTGTCCCCCCCTGCGCTTGGTCTTTGAGAACTTGGCAATCCGATGCTAGGCACTGCAGTAGGTGCATGTCTAGATTCCCATAGCCAGAGATGGGCATTGTTTGTGACTCCTTCGAAGGTGGTTCATTGCTGTCTAACAGCAATTGCCTGATTAGTTGTTTGTAGTGTTGATGTATGCCTCATGTTTTCCTTACGACTTTAGCAATTCTTAAAATAAGAACCTATCTCATGGGATTTTGGTAAAGGATATTTGTAAGGTAATGTGACTGGGTTTAAGGGGAGGTGCCACATGAAAGTGGATTCTGCATTTAGATCAGATGCGTGCTTTGGACTTATTTCCTCACTATTTTGTATTATACTTACTCATGCCTGCATTTTTCACTCCAAACCCTCTACTTAAATCAACTACAGGAAGAATGATGGGAAAAGTGGGCGACATATTGTTGAAGGATGCAAAGCCGTTGGCCTTAAAATCACTTTTACCGTCATTGCAACTTTTACGTTTTTATTCACTTTCATTCTTAAATAGGCCTGCTATGAGTGCTCAATAAACATCTTGCCAATGCTTACAAGAACACTTGGCACCAAATAATCTGAAAGCCTCCAGGAAGGTGCACCGGCCCTATTCACAAACTGCATTTTGTAGTATGTAAAGTAGTACTATTCATGTACTAACAAAATGGAATTCACAAACCTACAGCCAGAGACTACTACCTATTTTATCTTTTCTGTGAAGAAGCCTAAGGCATGTGTGCAGGAATCTGCGCATTGAGAGGTATAGGTTTTTGTAGTAAATGTGGGAGGGACAAGGATTGGTTGTAAAAGAAAACTTACTACAGCTCTAAAGGTGTCAAAACAGATGTAAATG
Source organism: Calotriton arnoldi (assembly GCA_963921515.1). Lineage (NCBI taxonomy): Eukaryota > Metazoa > Chordata > Amphibia > Caudata > Salamandridae > Calotriton > Calotriton arnoldi. The sequence goes on from CAWUFW010000031.1 coordinate 2,066,752, forward strand.
TACTGCAGCCCAGCCTTAGAGTAAGCCATGCACCACTCATGGCCAACTACTGCTTCTGTTGCAAAGCAGTAGAGACGGGATTAAAATACCACCCCATGGGAACTATTGTTAAATGAATTAAATTATGTCTAGTGTAATGTGACACAAGCCTCATTGCATATTCGTGTGAATTTGCTATTCTCATGCTCTCACCTTTTGTGCCAGAACTTAATGCTTCATTAAGGAATATACATAAAATATTTCTTTAGTTTGTTTTAACTTTGGAAATTTAACTTGCATCTGTTTACAAGATGATAACTTTGTTCACAACAACTGTGCACTTCACACTCTTTTCAAAAAGGATTAATATTAGAGACAGGGATCCCAATTTCTCTGATGAATGCCCTTGGTTGATACCGGCACTAGAAAGGGCAGAAACACGTTTGTCTAATGTGGATGGATGGGTACTTGAACCTAATCACCATTCCTCTTCCTGTTTTAGATATACCTAAGCTACCCATTAATAAAGGCACAATCCTGGTTATACTGTAAGGTATTTTTTAGCTGATCTGGATTCCTTCTGTATCCAGCATAAATGTGAACAAATCCTCACTCCTACAGAGGTTAAGTCCACCCTGGTAGTACCATCTTACATAGGATAAGGTTGCCAAAGCTGAAGCATGCCACAATAAGTGGGACATCCAATCTAACTGGTAGCTAATCAAACTGGCAATTCTAGGTTGGTTAGGCCCCAAGTGATAAAACAGTTATGTCTACCTGACTTTTCTCAACGGTTTACTGTGAGCCTTAATCAGGTATTACAGTTGCTACCATTGCATGTTTTTGATGATTTTCTGGAGGCTGTGTGATGGTGTACCTCTGTCTCTCCCTTTGTGATGATTGACATTTACAGACAACACCACCACCATGTGATACTGAAACAAACAAGGTGGAGTGGAGTCCTGGGCCCCTGAGCTGGGAGGCCCTGCGACTCTGGAGTTAGCTGGAGCATGAGAGCACCTCCCTGATCACGAACCACCTTGCAGGGTCCTTGAGTGCCATAGCGGATGAGATCAGTAGACAGCATCTGGCAGACCACAAATGGCGATTGCATTCCGATGTGGAGCAGGCCATCTTCCGGCAGTTGGAAGAACCCTGGCTAGATTTTTTTCACCACTGTTGAGAAGTGCAAGTGTAAAGTGAATTGTGCATTAGAATTTGTGCACAAACATTCGCTAGGAGAAGGATTCCGACTTGAATGGAACCCAGTACTCCTGCATGCCTTTCTGCCTCTACCTCCCTCTCCTGCCCAGAGTTCTGAAAAAGATGAGGAGCAACCAGGCCCAAGTCATTCTAATGGCTATGGATTGGGCCAGGAGAGTGTGATACCCAGAGGTTTTAGGCATAAGCACCGGACCTCCTAAGTGGCTGCCATTTTGGGAGGACCTTCTGTCTTCGCAACAAGTAAGAGTCTTCCACTCGAATCTACATAGTTTAGACCTCCATGTGGGCAGACCGAGTGGCAGCAGTTGGCTCGCCCCCAGACACCACTCATCAAAGTCCATTTATGCCAGACATTGGGACTAGATTATTGCTTGGTGTGGTAACAGCAAGACTGATCCACTACAACCCAAGCTGTCAGATATTCTTTGGTTTATGTCTTTGGCCTAATTCCTTATAGTAGGCACTAATAAAAGTTTATTTGTCAGCCCTTCTGGCCTATTTACATTTACCAGACCAACCCTCCTTGTTTAAATTGCCTGCAGGGATGAGGTTTATAAAAGGTTTGATACATATTTCCTCCTAAACTGAGATGCCACAGTGGGACCTTAATTTGGTCTATATCTCTCTCATGTCATTCCCTTTGAGCCTATGCACAGCTGCGTCTCTTGACTTTGAAGACTATCTTCTTTATTGTAAATACTTCAGCTTGTCGTGCGAGTGAGTTTTAGACACTGTTAATACTTTCCCCCTACACCACCTTTTTTCCAGAGAAACTGCTGTTGAGAACTCAGGTGGCCTTCTTGCCTAAAGTTATGACTCCTTTCCATGTTGGGCAATTTATCACCTCACCTACGTTCTTTTCCCCTCCTCACCCCTTGACAAAAAGGAGGAAAGGCTTCATTGGCTGGACCCTAAAAGGGCTTTAAGCTTTTATATTGATCATACCAAGGAAGGTCATGTGGATGATCAACTGCTTGTGGGGTTCTCCTGGGCGAAGAAAGGGAGGCTGAGCATAAGAGGACCCTGTCGATAGATAGTCCTCTTCATTACAATCTGCTATAAAATGACCAAGAAGCAGCCACCTGAAAGTCAGAGAGCCCATTCCTCCAGGGGTAAGGTTGCAAACACTGCATTGGCACATGGAGTGCCTGTTCCTTGACATCTGCCAGGCTGCAAAATAGGCATCAGTGCATACATTTACAAAGTACTACTTCCTTGACAGCCAGGTCTGAGAGGAAGAAAATTTCACCTGCCCAGTCTTGCCAGACTCTTTGATCCGAGTCCACTCCACAGTTCCTCTACCCGGGGAGGTACCGCTTTGGCATCCGCGCTTAGAAATATCCATCAAAAGAACAAGTTACTTACCTGTGGTTACACTCTTTCTGGTGGATACTCTATCTAACCACAGATTCCTTACTGACCTCTCACCTCCCGGTTCTGAAGAGTTGCCTTGTTTTACCATCTGAAAAAGGTCCCAAGTTAGGAATCTGTAAACTGGTACTACCAATTATTCATGCTCCTTGTCTCAGGATGCAAAAATAAGCAGGAAAAACTGACGTTAGTGTGTAGGGTAGCATTTATTTGCAGCTCCGCTCCGTCTCTTCCAGGATGGTATGAAGTCAACAGAGCCACGCAGCCTGATGGAGTGTTACTAGGGGAAGCTTTTCCAAATCCAGTCTGTGCCTGAGGAGAACTCAAAGGTGAGGAATCTGTAATTAGATACAGCATCTACCAAAAAGAGCATTATCATAGGTAAGTAACTGTTCTTCATTATTGGGCCAAGCTGGTTTTATCCACTAGTCTGGTCAGTAATGTCCATTCAACTCTGTCAAATGCTTTCCCAGCGTCCAATGACAAGCAAGTCAAGTGCATTAATGTGCACTGCCATGTCAGTCATTTCCACAGCAAGACCCTCATTGTTCCATGCAGATCCGTTTTTTACAAAACCAGATTAGGAGACTAATATCTCACTCAAGATGGAGAATAAAACGGCACCCCCATCATTGTGTTTGTGACTGTGCCAGTGTGTAAGAAATAATTGCACACTTATCGTAATATATCTTGAAAAAGCTTTGTGAAACAGCGCTGTGAAGTAGTCTTGGCCTGAGGGCTTTATTGCCAGGGAGACTTCTATTAGGCTGCTCTGACATCCTCCTCTGAAACAGGTTCTTCCGATGGATACTTCTACCTGCAGATTCTTGACCTTTTGAACGTCTCCAGCTGCTAGACTGGATCCAGAAACTTTTCATAGCTCTCTTATGCTAGTATGGGGTAGTGGCTCTATCTCAGTACCAGAATCTACACTCGAATGACCCTCAGGAGACCTATGGCACCCACCATGGTGTACTGACTTCAGGTCCATTTTATCCAAGTCTTTCAACGCAATCTAGAGCTGCTTTGTTTTTTTACACATTTTTCATGTGTTTGACATAAGAATCTTCTCTCAAATAAGTCAGTGAATTGCACAGGGATGTCCCCCACAAAGAAGTCAGGCTTAAGCATTAGCTTACTAGCAGTGGACCAATTCAGACCACCACAAGGTATGCTTGGGGTTGAAACAGATCTTGAAGTTGTGGAACAAATGCTGCTCATTCACCCGAAAGCCATCAAAGGGACCATAGCTAAACGTTTTATGGTCTGCAGGGAGCATCTGGCTCGACACTGGCCACGTTTAAAATGTACATCTCCCTCAATGTTGCGTTTCCCACCTTCATTGAAATCATTGAAACAAAACAACAATAACTCTCTTCAATGCCGCTCAAAGTTGAAAAGTACAACACCTTCATGCGTCCGCCTATCATGGGTGGTCGTGGACATTACTTCTTCCAAGGAACCGTTACGGTGGAGGTGCCACTCTGGTGCCCTCCACAGGTCCTATCCAAGGTCCTCCGCAGTCTCTACCATTCGTGGGGCCATCTCCCCTGCTAGCATATCTGGAGTTTCTGGCACTGCACCATGGTTCCATTTGGGACTCCATATGGGTTCACCAGCTGTTTCACCCTCAGCACCATTCACACAGGGGACACTTTCAGTGACAGTTAGACCCCCCCCTCCAACACCAGTACTTTCACTGGTGACAGTTCTGCCATTGCCAAGGCCTGCCCCCGGGCCGTTCCCAACACCTACCCCAGCACCTAAGGCACCAGCAAGGATGCAGCCTTCACCCTCCGCTCCTACACAGGAACACTGTAAGACCAAGACAATCCTCAAATTGTCCAGAAGGGAGGACGGAGATTGGACGAGGAGGCCAGGCAATAAGAACACCCACAACCTGAGCCAATACCACACCAAAAATATTGGCAGGCCATGGAGAACATATTTGCATGGGACTCAGACCCTATCTAAATGCCAGACTCAGTCATGCATGATACAGACAACAGTAGTGATGCTGCAAATTTACTTCCCCCTGGTGTCTTTGGACACAGCTGTCTACATGGTTCTTCAGAGTGCCAGTGGGATACATACATCTGCAGAGGTCGAGCTAGCATGCTTTAAAAGCCTTGTTCCCCCGTAAATGGCATCCTTCCATGCAGTTCTTAAGAAGGCGGCAAAGGTAGTTTGTCGAAGCCAGGTCCGGTATTTTGACAGTGGTCATGCAACCTGCATCAGGAGCATTGCAGTCTCTATTGCCTTTTAATGATGCCCAGCGAGAGTCCATTTAAACTGCATGGGACACCCAAACTTCTACCACAGCCTTCTAAATGGCTTATTGCAATGAGATACAGACCTGCTCCAGGGGACACAGCCTTCCTTCCCACCATCCCTCGCCAGAAAGTCTGGTGGTGCAGACCTCATCCTGCACAATGGAGAATCCAGGTGTGCTTCCAACAGCCCCAAACAGTTCCCAAAAATGAGAAGGAGCAAGGAAAAGTTCAAGATTCTGTCCCTTTCTCGTTCTTCTCGCTCTTGAGGTGGAAGACTGCACAATCAGTATGTAGAAATATGCATCTAAGGATGCCATTCAGTCTCACAGGACTTGCTTGCGTTTCATGGTATGGTCCTGTAGGAAGGTAGGATCCTTCTAGTATGGTTACCCCCACTTTTTGCCTGTTGTCAGTGTGTTTTGGACTAGTCTGACTGGGATCCTGCTAATCAGGCCCCCAGTCACTGTGCTTTCTCCCTAAATTTGACAATAGTAAGTACTTTGGTACCTTCCTAATTGGTTACTTGTGTGCCCTGCTAAGTCCCTAGTATATGGTACTAAGGTACCCAGGGCATGGGTACACCAGGGATCTCCCATGGGCTGCAGGATGTATTTTGCCACCCATGAGAGACCACTCAAACTGTGACTACATGCCTGCCATTGCAGCCTGTGTGAGCTGGTGCTAGCACCACTCACAACAGATAAGTTTCCTTATATCTGAGGTCACTACACTTATAACCTATAAGTCCCCCTAAGGCAGGCCTTTAAATCCTGAAGGCAGGGTGCTTGGTTATAAGTGTGAGGGTGTCCTGCATGAACAGGACACCCCTTACAAACCCAGGAGTCCATTCTCCAAGCTTTGCAAGTGCGGTCAGCCATTTTATACATATAGTGGACATCAAGTCAATTACGAGATGTCTAACTATATACTGGCTGCACCGAAACCGGCCATGTTTGGTATCAAACATGTTGGAATCCTACCCCAATACCAGTGTTGAATGTAGGATCCCATCTAGTGGGGTGCTCCCCTAGAGAGGCCACCCTATATTCCCAGTACCAGCCTTTCCGGGTCCAACAGCATACTAGTGCTGCTGCCAACCACAGACACGATTCTGCCCTACTGCTGCTGAGCCAGGCTCGAGCAGGGGATGGTAGAACAACAGGTTTCCTGTCACAGGGAGGTCTGACCACCTCCCAGACAGGACTTACTGTATTGGGCTGGGGCGCTTACCAGCGCCAGACTGCTTTGAAGGACACATTTGGTGCCCTCTTTGCATACTCCAGTTGGAACCAGTTCAAGAGCCGTTGGCCTCCGCTCTGGCGCGAAACTGGACAAAGGACATGGGAGTAGCCTCCCCTCTGTCCAGCCTCTCCTCTGGGAGGGACCCCTGAATCGTCCCAACCCTTTCCATAGGCTACTTAAGAGCTTACCTGTGGGTGTCTCTTCAGATTCGTTGCGGGACAAGATTCAGATCCGAAACCACTTCTACTTCAACCCGTATGGGCACTTTGGACTTGGCTGGACTTTTCTTTGGGAACCGAGACTGTATCTGGAAGACTCCTGCTGCTCCTGGTCTCGTCGTCCTACCAGCCTTCTGCGTCGTCCGTGCACCATCCAGGTTCTTCTCCAGGACTGTGGTCACCAAAGATACCCGAAGGAATTTCCCTTGGAGTGAAGGAGTCACTCCCCTGCATCTGCAGGCACCGCAACTAAGCTGACCGGTCTGCTGCTCCTGACGTCCTCCAGACTTCGTACGGCTCAGCAACACAGGTGGTGGTTCTACAACTCCCTCGAGGCCTGCACTGTCTTCTTACCGAGTTTGTGGTCAGTATCCCTCGTCGGAACCACTGGAACAGCACCCCTGTGCACTTCGTCGACTTGCCTTTGAAAAGGCTTGTTGACTCTTCTCCAGAGATCTTTGGGCTCCAAGAAGCTCCAGCCTCTCTTGCTACCAAGATCTTCGTCCTCACCACATCCTCTGCTCCGTGGGTCTGCATCATTGGTGAGCTGCTCTAGGTCCTCTTGCGACTCCTGCCCCTTCGGCCTGTGGGTCCTCTTGAGGGTCTTCCTGGGTTCCAGTGGGCTACCCTGCTTGCTCAGGGCCTGCTCTGACACTCCTGCACTTGGTGAGTCCTTTGGACCGTGCTGGTCCTGACACTGCACCTTCTTCGTCTTCCACGTCTGTTACTGCTGCCAAGGCTTGTTGGTGCTCCCGCCGGACTCCGACCCCCCTGGTTCTCGACTTCCTACGTGGGACAGCTCGTTAAGGGCTCCTGGTCTTCCAAAGTGTCGCCTGGTCCTCACAGCTGCAGCAACAAGGTCACCGTCAACTCTCCTGCATCTTCCGTCATCGGTGGTCATTGGTCTTCTGTGCCTCCTGGTCATCCCCGAGTGGCATAGACTCTGTCCCCTCTGCTTGCAGGTACTCCTCTTCAAGAATCCACCCTTGGATTTCAACGGACTCTTTCACCTTCTTCGCCAGCGGCATCTTCACTGAAGTCCTCCATTGAGGTTTACAGTGGTTTCCGACGTAACTTTGCACTTATGCACCCGGCTTCCCTGGTGTAGGTATCCTGGTTCCTGGGGTATCCATTAGTGGGGTGACTCACCAACCTTCCATCTTCCACAGGGTTTCTTCAGGGTCCTCTGGGAAGGGTCCTTCTTCTTGAAAAGTGCAACCACGACTTCCCCATAGACTTGCATTGAGTACGCAGCTGTGTTTCCACTCTGCGCACGGCCTACGTGGGGTTCCTGGCTACTTATAAATCAAGAGAAGGGGGGGGACTAGGAGCTTGTAATGGTCTAGTACCCGTGCTCCTTGTGCTGAACACAAATCAAGAAAGGGGGGGGTAACTGTTCCAAAGTTAGGCGCAGAAAGTCACCTGCTGATAGACCAAGAAAAGAGGGAAGGGGGCAGACCTAGGTGTAGAACTCACTGTCTAGAGGCAAGCGCTCGTCTTGTCTCATGATGCCCTCACACACCCCGAAGGATGTCATGCTTCATCATTGGGCGGTTGCTCCTCGTCGGGCCTGCGCAGGCAATGCCCTACGGGTCCCCCGAAGGGTCGCTTTGGCGGAGATCTTTTGTATAGGATGCCGTTAGATGAGTGCGGGTGTGTGAAAAAGAGGGTCCTCTGTGAGTGGCGAGTAGGTGCGTGACGGATAAAACTGACTAAGGGGTACCAAAAGTCAGTAAAGTTTAATGTGAGGGTTCCTTTGCCAAATTAAAAGACCCCGAAGGTCGTGAGTTACTAGAAACGGAGTAAGGTGCCCTAGTAACTATATGTCATAGGTCAACATGTTTCGCGCCTGATCGGTCAGCGAGATCCATGGCGCTTCATCATGACCGGATGTAGTGAATAAAAACGTGAGAGGTAGTGGGGTCAAGAACCCTACTCGATCAGGGCAGGCAACACCTGTGTGTAGCTACGATGTAGTTCAAATTAAATAGTTTAGCCGTTCCTGTCGCAACTAATAGAAGGTAAGAGATGTTCCATAGGCTAGCGCGTGCGGGTACCCGCTCTGTAACGGGAGTTATCCAGGAGTGCAACATCGTGCATCACCTACCCCCCGGCACGCCTGCCTGCATATTGCGACAGGAGCGGCTAAACTATTTAATTTGAGCTACATCGTAGCTACACACATCGAGTAGGGTTCTTGACCCCACTACCTCTCACGTTTTTACTCACTACACCCGGTCCTGATGAAGCGCCATGGATCTCGCTGACAGATCAGGCGCAAAACCTATTGACCTATAGTTACTAGGGCACCTTATGCCGTTTCTAGTAACTCACGACCTTCGGGGTTTTTTAATCTGGCAAGGGAACCCCGACATTAAACTTCACTGACTTTTGGTACCCCTTAGTCAGTTTTATCCGTCACTCACCTACTCACCACTCACAGAGGACCCTCTTTTTCACACACCCACACTCATCTAACAGCATCCTATACAAAAGATCTCCGCCAAAGCGACCCTTCGGGGGACCCGTAGGGCATTGCAGCGCCAGCCCGACGAGGAGCAACCACCCGCTGATGAAGCATGACATCTTTCGGGGTGTGTGAGGGCATCATGAGACAAGACTAGCGCTTGCCTCTAGACAGTGAGTTCTACACGTAGGTCTGCCCCCTTCCCTCTTTTCTTGGTCTATCTGCAGGTGACTTTCTGCGCCTAACTTTGGAACTGTTTCCCCCCACCCCCCCCCCTTTCTTGATTTGTGTTCCTGGCTACTTACCTTGGGTGGTTCCTTGGGTCCCTAGCTCTGCTAAGTCTTCTGAGTCAAGTCTCGACTTCGGTCGCAGTTTGCATTCCACTTTATTAGTATATGGTTTGGTCTCCCCCTGGAGACGCCTGGGTATTTGTGCTACTTACCTGTTCTCCTTGTGAAATAGTGTGTATTGTGTTTATATCTCCAGGTAGGAGATATACCAATGTGTTAGTGAGTGTGTATAATCAATATTACTATTTTTATAACTACACTGTGTGGTTCTTTTTCGTTTAACCTACACTATATGGCTAGTACTGATAAAACAAGCTGCTTAACACTCCTTCTGGACTAAGCCTGAAAGCTGCTCTCCACAGATACCACTTAGACAACCTGAGAAAGCTCTCTAAGACCACTAAAATCACTATAAGTGTTGTCTGGATTAGTGCAGGGTGCTTCACTTAAATAGGCGTGCACCATATACTAAGCCATCCTCCTACAGGTCCACCCACTACCAATTTGCAGTCCTCCTATTGGACTAGCATTGGCACCTTGAGTCTTCACCAAAGTGATGGCTGTGGAACATATGAGAAAGTCTGAGACCTCAGTATTTACCCATTACCTAGATGACTAGCTGCTCAAGGCCACCTTGTCACATATGGTGTCCAATCACCTGCAGTCAGAGTCCCTGATGTTCAACTTGGGCTTTTCCATCAATGTGCCCTAGTTTCACCTACAACCCTTTCAATGCCTACTGTTCATAGGGGTTGGACATAGCATTATTGAGACTACAAGGTTGGGGCCTCAACTTCAAGTCCTGATGGTTCTTTGCCTCTTAGGTCTGCTGCCTTCCTGCCCTCCTGATCACATACACAATACTATCACGATCTCCATGGACAATGCGGCAGATCTGGACTGGTGGTCAGCTGAGGAGCACCTATCACAAGAGATGTCCTTTTAGCCCCCTCAGCAGTGACTATGGTGATAATCGAGGCAACCACCCTTGGGTGAGGTGCTCATCTGGAGGTCAGAGGCCTCTAGTTTCCACAACAGCAGATGTCTCGCATCAGAATGATCAAGCTACTGGTAAGCTCGCAAAGCCTTTCTCTTATCCCTTTGAGGCCAGTCTGTCCAGATCTTGACAGGTAGTATGACCTTAATATGGTATGTCAACAAATGGGGAGGGCTAGGGTCCCTCCTTTGTCAAGAAGCATTGAGGCTGTGGGCACACCAGTGTGAGGTCTAGCAACTTGCTAAATATCATGCCAGTGTGCTGAACACAAGGCCCACAGTCAGTGCGTGTCACCTTGCCGACCACGAGTGGCATATCCACCCAAAGGTGGTTCAGGCTATCTTTACCATGTGCGGCATCCCTCAGGTGGAACTCTTTGCTACTTGTGACAATGCTCACTACTCACAATTCTGTGCGCTCCAGTAACCGATAAAGGGAGCCTAAGGGGACGTGTTTTTGTTTAAGTGGATTTTTCCACTTCATTATGTTTCCTCCTATACCCTTGGCTCCTCAGAATTGTGCCTAGTTAAATCTAATCTCAATGTACCCAGGGAGCTTGGGAATGAATCAGACGTCTAGATCAGCACCAGTTTCTAAAATGGAAGTGATCCAGAGAAAGGTGGTAGTGATTCCCCTGAGCAGAAGGAGGGGGAGTTCCAGGATGAAACTGAGAAGTTCCCCAAAGGGCCTCAAAAATATTTAGAGGGAAAGGATTCCAATAACCCTTCTGAGCACAAGGGGAGAGGTTCTGATAAGAAAGACCTGTGTGTCCTTTTTGCCCACCAAGGTGTTGGGACCGTCACCAGTCCGGACACAAAAAGGGGAACTCTAGCTGTCGCAGGAAACCATTCACAGGTGGGCACTCCACAGGAGTGGCCAGTGTGGCCTTGGGGGTAGGTTGTCACCAAGAGGAGAGGGTAGAACAGTTGGGAAATGGACCTTGAAGGAACACTGGTGGTCCCTGAGGGTGGGAGTCACCACTTGCACCAGATCAGCATGAATTGGATCTCTGTCACTGCACTGAGGGATACCTGTGCCAGGCAGACCATGGTGGAGGAAAAGTTGGTTTTCCCAGATCAGTATCTAGGGCAGGAAAAGTATGTAGGGTAACCCAGGCCCCTGAGCAGGACTTTTTGCACCCTCTGGCCCTAGTATCCCTGCAATGGGAGGCGGGTTAGTGGCCCAGAGGTGGGCCATTGTCAGCTTCCAGATGCCAATTGACTGCATCCTTGAGAATGGCTGTGGTCCCTCTAGAAATCCTGGGCTGCCAGGCACCTGTCCAGTCTCAGGGTACAGACTGTGAACTGAGAGGCCAGACTCCAGATGGTGGCAGAAGTAAGAGTGAAAGGAGGGTGTCTACCACTGGAGGGTGTTGGCTGACCTGAATGGGCAGAGCCAACACATCTGAAATTAATTGAGAACATACAAGGGAGCTAGGAGGATCCTTTTTGACATTAAAGTGTTAAGCCCTGCTTGAATGGGGGCATGGCCAGGATGGCGGCCAAGACGGTTGTGCTGATTTGAGCTCCGATGGCCCAGTTCACCAGCCAGCTTCTTGCGCTGATCCTGGTGCCCTGCTACCCTACCTCAGATGTAGCGTCCTAGCCTACCAGCTGTTGTGCTGCGGCGCAGTTCATTTGGGTGCCTCTGCACCCCATACGCCGCACTGATTTGCGGAGCAGCTTGGTTGGATCAGTGGAGCCATGGCCTGGGTGCCTTCGGGGACGTGGCCCTGAGCGAGCCTCCTCTGCTCGGAGTGTGGTTAACCTATTGGTGAAGCGGCCCCCCTTTCCTTCGGGGGGCCATGGCGACAGGACCGAGAGACGGAGGAGTGCCCCCCCCCTGCTTGCTGTACGGATAACATAGCACTGCCTGGTGCAGATGCCAGAGTCACAAACTGGTCTGTGGCCTGTCTCGAGAGTGGCGTGCCTTAACCTGGATAACATCAGAAGGTAGAGGTGAGGTGCTGATGACAAGGGGATGGTCTGGATTGTGTTGCCCGCTGTGCGTTGAGGTGTGAGGCGGAGTGGCCTGGAGACAGGATCCCCACATGGAATTGTGCATGTGGACCCGCCACCCCCACTTCCCTGGGAGGAACACGCTGCGGGGTGGAGTGGGGTCACTCCTTAAGGACCTGATATTGTTTGTCAGTGGTGGGGGGCTCTCCCGCCTGCCCACGCATCCTCCCCAGCTAGCTGTCACTACAAGTGATCGATTCCAAGCTGCACCCAATATTTTTTTAACAGAGGACTACCCCCTTTCGTTTCTTTAATGAAGTGGATAGAAGTGGCACACAGCCCACGTGTGCGTGGCTGAAGGGTGCTGAGACACCAGTCTTGCACTGTGTGGTGATTGTCCATTGACTCTTAACCGGCTGCACTGTCTGGACACGTGTCCCTCCTCATGGCGCCCCCCCCCTCCCCCCAAGCACGACAAATCTGGGGCCACGATGGCTGAATCAGCGGCTGGGGGGGCCCACTAGGCACCTCGTCACTGGACTGGAACATACACAGAGCATTCCAGGTAATTTGATGAATTCCTAAAGGTTATATTGGACATCAAATCGACACTGGAACCTAAGATAGATTGCTCTGGGTATCGACATGGACCTTTTAAGCAATGATCACAGGAAACTGAGGGACCGCATGAACAGTACAGAATCTACATTGGTGGCCCACAGTTGCGGAAGTGGATGAACACATCAGGGTCAGGAGGAGGTACGATACCTTAAGATAAAGGCTGACAATTATGAGAGGCACTAACACGGCAATAACATGAGGATTGTGTGTGTACCGGAGCGCGCTGAGGGTCCCAGCACAGAGCTCTACCTGGAGGAACGGACGGTGAGTAGGAGGGGAGAAAGAAGGGACCTTCGGAAACAGACCTTGCACTGGCTGATGCTCTGTTGCAAGGGGGGTGACAGACCTCACACCCATGTCAGCAGGAGTGATATGACCTGCTTACGTTTAGAGCTCTCCATGTGGCCCGAGGTGAACCGAAGGGCTCTCCTCATTTGAACTCTGGCTCAACAAGAAACACTACTATAGGCGTCTTCCCTTATTGCCATAAGGAGGGACTCTATGTTATATGGTGGGCTGGCTGTGCTCTCCTCTTCCCATCGGATCTCTTCCATCATGCAGGGGCGTTTGGGCCTGCTTTCGCTGTTTTTTTCCATACTCGCTAAGAGACCATAATGCTGAACACGCATTGGTGTGTTGGCCTGGGAATGAGAGTTGTTATTGTATCATTATTCTTTATTATATTCATTGGCAGCAATGGGTGGACCCCACATGGGGGAAGTGGGCACTTACACGTGGGTTGAAGACTAGGTTCACGATGATACTGTGCACCCACTATGACGAACACTAATTGACATACTGCACTTGACTAATTGACATACTGCACTTCCTTATATCTGCCCGACATGTAATGTTAGGGGCATAGCCAACTATGTTAAGAGGTACAGATTGTACCAGTATTTCAGGTACTGTAGTATACACATAGCAGGTCTCCAGGATATACATCTTTCTACACCTTGATTTGGGTGGCCCATGGGGGTGCCCCTTTCAGTAAGGCACTCAAGGGTTGACCCAGAGGGTAGGAATGTGGTGATGGAGGGTTTGTTAGAAGGACTACCAATATTTTTTGTATCATTATATGCACCTAATTCACACCAAGCAGCTTCTTTGGCTTGCTTGTGCCTCCACGGTTGAGTAAAGTTCTCGCTCCTTGTATTTGAGGAGGCAATTAAAACTGTGTCCCGGACATTGCCCTGGATTGCTCACAATGACCGGTGCACAGTCCATAACACTAATGGAAACAATTACAACTGTGGGCAACCTATACACAAGTGGCTGACGTTTGTCACCTTCTCCACCCGGACTCCAGGGAATACTCCTATTATTTGAATATACATGACCTGCACACTAGAAATGAACTCTTCTACTGCAGTGCAGAGGCAATATCCAGAGTGTCACAAGCTAAATACTTGAGGCGTACCTCTTCTGTTCACAATTCACTTCAACTCTAACATGGGGTGGAGGTCACCCTTGCATCCTGATGTGGTGCCTTCCTGTGGAGGCGCTGGGTAATGCAGCGTTTTGCGCCACCCTTGCATCCTGATGTGGTGCCTTCCTGTGGAGGCGCTGGGTAATGCAGCGTTTTGCGCCACCCTTGCTGACTAGCTGGGATTCTATTTTCAAAATTATGGAAATGCCTCTGATGCCTTAGTGGAGTGGGGCGCCATTAAGGTAGTCCTCAGAGGTCTTGCTGGTAAAACAATCTATGGTAATAAGCTTTTGCTCCTCAGGGACTTACAGCAACTTGAGGCAGACAGAAGAGCATGTGAATTGCAAGCACCCGCTGGTGAGAGGAGCTCGGGGTACGGAACAATGGAACAACCATATTGTACTTCAAGTGAGATATATTGATGATCTGTTTTTGCTCTGGAGAGGTACAGTACATTAACACAGGCAAATGATTTTGTAGAGAACTTATATCATAACAATTTAAACTTAAATGTCACCAGTAAGATAAGTAAAACTGAAAATGAATTTTAGATGTACTAGTAAAAGTGGATGGTGAAAAACTAGTGACTACAGTATATAGAAAAGCAACAGGAGGCAATACAATCTACACGCTCACAGTTTCCATCTGGCCCCCCCTTATCAAGAGCATCCCTTTTGGGGAATTTTATAGAGCAAGATGTCTGTGTAACACTGAGGAACAGTGGCAGGGATGAATACCCGCTTTAAAGCTAGGGGGTATTAAGACAACATTTTAAGAGCAGCTTCCAAGCAGGCAAGGCCAATTAAGAGGGAGAAAACCCTGTTTTCACCTAAGAGAGTTACAAATAAGAATAAAATACAGAGGTTTGTCACATTATATAATGTTGACCACAATAGATTGCATAGTGCTTTGAGGAAGCACTGCCACTTGATTAAGGACGATTTGGTAATTGCTCAGGATATACCAAATCGTCCACAGATTTGTTTTAGGAGAGCAGGTTTCTACAAGACCAATTGGTCAGAAGTGACCTTAGCTCGACAGCACCGACAGAAACATAGCTTGTCCAGAGAGAAGGCTTCGCAAAATGCACACAGTGCAAAGCATGCCAGCAAGGTGAAAACCTTATACAAATCAGAACACCATCCAATAGAGTCAGAGGTAAAAGGGAAAATACAGGCAAAAGTGAATATGTGGTATACATTTTGAAGTGTCCCTGCCCAAAGATTTATGTAGGACGTAATATGTTACCTGCTCACAGACACTAGGTATAGGAGTTACCCAGTTGCATGACACTTCGAGAAAACCCATAACAGTGATGATTCTCTAGTGATGTACAGTTGTATAGCGCAAGTCCCCAATGATAAGAGGGGTAGTGGGGACAGAGAAACCAAACTCAGACAACTAAAGACTAGATTCATATTAGATTTGGATAGCAAGAACCGCAGAGATTGAATGTAGATGAAGAGCTACTGATATATCTGAAATAGGATTTTTTTTTTTTTTTTTAAGTTTAGGAAGTAGATTTGAACACAATCTGGATGTAGTGGGAGAAGAGTAGAACATCGAGTAGACTGGATATTTGTCAGTGGAGTCATTTTAGGGTTATTATTTTTTCGCCTTCTCTCTACAGGTCGTTCCTTCTTAATAGGTGTGGGTCGTTCTATAAGAGATTAGACATAGGGATGTCCTTTTGTCACTTTATAAGCAACATAGCATAAACACACTGGGGCATTCTGCCAGAGAATTAAGATTTAGACTATTAAAACAGAGGATATATTGTCCATCCTGCATTCTAGAACGGATTGCTGTATAGTTTTAAGGAATGCCCAACTGGGGCTATATACCAAGATGATAGGTACTTCCTATTTCCATAGTAAGATTCATATTTTGCTGATCAATTTTCTTAAATTACAGCAGTAAATATGTTATTTTTAAAACTGTGCTCATCCTAAACATTTATAAAACATGAGTATGCGTATACATATGTTTCTACAGTGACTAGTGTCGAGAGAGGTGATTGGGTAGATAAAATTCGAACTACCTTTTATATGTTTGATAAAATAATATAATGTTCATGAATTTAGCGTGGAACGCCACCACAAATATTTTGAAAATGGAAATATTAGAATATGAAGTAGAAGAGGTTGGACAAGTGTCTTTAATACAAATGATGTCTGTTATGGTGATAATGCAGTTTTAACCATTTCAAAATAGCCACCCATTATACAATCTTTTACAATTGGTTTTTGGTCAGTTTTTGATTTTTTTGCACCTAAGTAGAATGAAATGTATAAAAACACAAGATCCAATTAGGTGCATTATTCTTACCACGGTTTCTTCGCAACCGAAGCGCGTTGATTTTGTTTGTTGCTGAATAAAATTGTGGATTCGTAAAAGTCGCCGGGTGTTGGATAGATATATATGCTTAGCCTCCTGCACTTGGCTTCAGAAATTCTTTGGTATGGAACAAGTATGAGGAATTCTTGCAATAGACAACCAGGCAGTGGGGATTCTTGGGCCCTCATTTATGGGGATTTGGCGCAGGGCAGCGCAGCAAGTCAGCTTGCTGCGCTGCCATACGCCAAAGTGAAAGGGCAGAAATCACAGTATTTATGCAATACCATGCATTCTTGACCTTTCCCCCTGCACTGGCGTGGTTTGGCAGCCCAGCGCCAATGCAAGCACCCTTGCACCATGGTGCAAGGGTGCCTGTATTGTCTGCAGGATTGTTTTGTGCAGGAAGGGGCACCTACCTGCACAGAACCAATCCAAAGAGGCATTTTCTTCTTTCTATGTGTGCTGCAGAATGCAGCACAGAGGAAAATAGGAGAAAAAGTTATTTCTCCTCGTTACACATCACCTCAGAAGGCATATGGTTTTGGCGCTTCCCTGGGTTTACATGTTCTCGTAAATCTGGGGAAGTGTCAATATCCATGGGTGTTGTGTGGGAAACCCACTGCAACGCCCATGGAATACCTCCTGCATGCAGAGTAAGGCAACGCAGTGATTTGCACTGCCATGCCTTACTCCATATCTATGAGGCCATTCAAAGCAACGCATAGTGGCTTTGCCGGACATCAGAGATATGATTTTGTGATTTGCGCTGACGAATCGTCACTAAAAGGGACGCCCCGGCGGAGCAAGGGGCTCGTAAATATGTCCCTTGATGACTACAGTCAGACAGCTTGGACTCTCGATATACACAGGCAGGCAGGAGAAATGTTTTGACTATGCAGAAAGGATTCTTGATATACACATCCAAGAAGCAGGGATTCTAAGCTCATTTATCCAGCTGGAGGAAATTCAAGGCATTGCCAGCTAGGTAGCTGTGATTCCGGCCATACTCAACCATGCTGACATTATTTCGGTATCACATAACAAGGGTCTGTTGCATACGAGTGATGCATTGCACTTCCCAGTAGGTACCAATCAGTCTGAAGGGAATTTGAGCATTGCCCCCATCCAGGCAACCGAGTTTCAGGTTCATTGCCGATCAGGCAGTAGTGATTTTAGGGACCACTAGAACATTTCAGGCACAACCCAACTTGATTTCAAGCTTTCTTTATTTGTATGGCTCTTACCAAATAAATTGACAAGACAATGCGCATAAACAGCACAATGAGAAAGTGATGTGATCATAGCAGCATCTTTATACTGTAAGGCAGGGGGGTACATTAAAAAATGGAACAAGGCTGATTCCTTCTAATCAGTAGTTCGTTGACAAGGCTGAAAATTAAATAATATTTGCAACCTTGTTTAATATTTGTGAAATGAACTATCGTTGGGACTAAGCCTCCCAGAATGAGCAGTACTCACTTCATATCACAAGTGAGGCTTTTTTGGCAACGAGACGAATTCTAACCGGGATACAAATTCGGTGCATGCACTGTCTTAGGGAGTTCCAAACTGTTCCTCAACTAATCTTGGGCCTCAGCACCTCCTTTTTTGTGTGAAGGTGCAGTTTCCCCTCTAAATCCAGCACCCTCCGCAGGCACAATTGTTCGCACGATTCTAATTTTAAAAAATGCCTCTGTAAACAGCATGGTTATTAGTAGGTGAAATTAAAATGGGCACACCAAAGGAGACCAAAGTGAAGGAAATGCGATTGGTGTGATAAAAGTAGTTGGAATAAGAAAGCCGTCGCTGCAACAAGGTGGTTAAAGAAAGGGAACTGGGTTAAAAAGGCACCATGAATGGGAAGTAGCTATTATGCAGAGTGACCAATGGAGTTTGATAACTTCAGTAAGTAAAACTAGCCATGATCAAAATTAAGTGGGAGCATCCAGGTATGTTAAACCGAAGTGGATGCCAAGAGGTCTGATCAGAAGTAATTCGGCACTCGGTGTGCTCGAAGGGAGGTCGTTACCAATGTCATAAAAGGGGAATTTGGAACAAAAACCTGTGCAATCAGCAAGAAGTGGGTACAGTATTGTGCAATGAAACAAAATTGGATACAAGGGCAGCTAATGAAAGGGAGGTGGCTACCACTGGGGGGGGTGGTCTGTTAATTACGATATTACGCTGTGTTTGCATCACAAAAGTGATGTAAATCGATGCAAAATCTTTTTTACCTATTTATTTTCCAGCGCTAAACTAGTTTAGTGCTGGAAAATCACATGAAAGTAATGCAAAGCAGCTAATAGCACTGCTTAGCATTACTTAGCACCAAGGGGGCTTACCATGGTGGTGCATGGGCGTTCCCATGCAACCACCCAAGCTTTCTGACGCTAAGCCCTATTTACATAAAATAGTAGACAGGTTTAGCGTCGGAAAAAAGCACCCATTTTAACTAGGCGCTATGAAGGAGAAATGCTTTCATTTCTCCCTCCATTTCCAAATTTGTATGTGTGCTCCACTGTACAGCACACATACAAAGTGGGAAACGGTTTAAAGTTAGTCTGAGCGTAGTATTTTGAACTGGAAGGCTATCCTTCCAGTACAAACCTATGCTAGACTCACGCAGACACCCTTGCACTATGGTCCAAAGGTATGTGCGTGGCGCAGGGCAGCTAATTTCAGCGCTGGCGCTAGGGAGAGGAGAGTGCCATATTTCTGTAAATATGGCGTTCTCCTGCTCTTTTCGTCGCGCAGAACGCAGCACAGCATTTTTGCCTGCTGCGTTGTGTGAGATTTTAGTAAACCTGCCCCTAGGTGTAATGAAAAGCAATAGAGCACTTCCATGTGTGATACATGAATGTGGAATATCCAGTGTTTTTGAGGCCAGGCAAGGGAGTAGGATTAGTCAAGTGTGGTAAAGCAACACAAGGTTGGGGGAAAGCAAAAACGTGGGTACAGGTGGAAGGAATCAATGGGGATTCAGAAACAGGCGAGCGCAAGAGGGGGAGGGCAGGTCGAATAAGTCGGGCAGAAGAGAGCAACATAGAATGTAGGGGGAGAGAAGTACACAAGAGAGAGAACTTGAAAACATGCACACTCTACAAGAGGCCAATACACAAAAGAAACAAGTAGTGCTTGAAAATTAAGCAGTGGAAGCAGCAATGCGAATCAATTACAGACTGTAAAGAGGTAATGCTCCATGGAAGGGACAAACACAAGATTGACAAGCTGGGACGAATAAGAAGCAGGCAAATGAGTGACAAGGAAAGCGAATTAATGGTAAGCAATGCGGGGGCTCCAAGCCCCTCTATGTTCTTGGTGAGCCACAATTTACCTCGCAACAGACATCGCATGCGCTGTCTAATAGGCTCAACCTAAAAACTATGATGTCCTGTAAGCTAAATACTGAAACAATATTAGTTAGAAAAAGGCACCATTATTACAAGAGTTTTTGTTTTGATCTACAAAAAAAACGTTTTAGCTACTTTAAAGCTTTTGGAAGCCACCTTAAGGAAACTATTTATGTACTTTTAGGCCTGTGTCGTGTCTGGCAATGTCAGAGGCTGAAGGGGCATCTCAAGGGGCTACTTGCCTCCGCTCATTGTGCAATGCATTAGTAAGTTAAAGACATACACTATAATGCTACTTAGGTAAGGCACTGCCAATGTCACCGGACGGCACACAGAAAGAACTCAGTTGTCTTACAGATGCAGCACTTTCGAACTTCAAGATTCATACTGTTAATTTAATGTATAGTCAATTGTCATGAAAAATTGCATGTTGTTGACAAACTGAAATACTAACGCCCATAAAAGGAATAAAACTGATTTATTACATGGGTTGCAGTTCATTGCATAGTTTCACAATTAAGGCACTTTGTCACATACTCGTTTGGATCACTAGTTCTTTGTGTGCATCTGCGTGCATGGACGTCTGCGTAGTATAAATACATATATTCCAGAAAGGATTATTTTCGCTTGGGTTTGACACAATCCTCCCTCCTGTACACAAAGCTAGAATTAGGAAAGAAATCTCTATCCACTGAAGAGGGAACCTGAATTGCCGTGTTTACATGTAAAATACACTTTAATATGAAATTCTTAACATCAAGGAAGCCTTTTTGGGCCCTGCCCAGTGTGTTGTGGATGATCTTTGATGCGAGCTCTACCAGTACATTAGGTTTTTTGTAGGGTATTTTACTCGGTGTGTTCAAAATTCATGCAATTTGCTTTTGCGTAACTACGAAAAAATTTGGAAAAATTTTGCAAATTTCAAAACGCGCATCTGCCGTTATATTTTAGTGCGAAATCCGTCCTTGTATCGATTTTGGGTGCAAGGATGCGTTTTGCGCTAAAATAGCACAAAAACTACAAGTGCCACAAACAGCAGCGGCTCAGTTTCTGGTGGCTTGTGCTGTTCCTGTGTGTTCGAGCTTACTTTTTGCCACAAACACTGTGTAATAACTGGAATTTCATATAACAAACGTAAAACTAAAGTACCAAAAGTATGCACGATTATACCAACAGGAAATTTCACCCGGGCCTAGACTTTACATTCAAGTTCCTTCAGATTGCACGCGGTGTGCTGCAGCCACCTATCGGCTCTTTAAATGCAGTGCACTCTCTACAGGGACAAAGCGGAAGTATCAATGTTTCCCCCCCAAAGAGCAACAGGATTGCCTCAAGATGCCGGCAAGCGAGGTCTCTGCACATGTTGATTACAATTAAAAATATCACGGGCCCGTTCTATGGTGATTCTCGTTGGTACAGTTCGGTTCTTTTGCAGACAGTGATGTGTGGTCATGACAATTAACTTCGAAAATAAAAGAATTCTTGCGAGAAAAAAAATACAAATTTACATATAACTTGCCAATGATCTGTCTGAGGAAAATGGTCTACAGACTTAATCTCATCCAATGAAATTAACAGACCAATCTAAAAAGTCGATGAACGCCACACAAACCGCCACTTTGTTTCACAAGCGCAGAGTACGGAAGGCCTTCATCCAAGCAGGGAGTTTAATTTGGTTCGAAATTTCAATCAAATACTTCATGTACACCTACACACATTCACACGAGATGCAGCGTAATGCCGTATTCACACTGGTCAGAAAGGAGCAGGGCGGCGAGTCCTCATGAATTGCTTAGTATAAAATAAAATAAAAACACCCTCAGAGGTTTGTGAGCTATAAAATTGTATTACGCTGTCTTCTTATGTACACGTTTTGAAGCAATGGGCGTAGATAGGACCTGTCCAACTTTCATACAGTGCGCAAGGACAGCCGGCCACTGATCTGCTTTTTGCGAGAGCCGTCGAGGAAGCGTACATTACTCCCAGTGATATGGCATAAACACTTAAACAGTACACACATGAATGCAAACCTCTGGAATTGTGTTTACATTTGATTGCAATTACCTTCTTTCTGATATCAGAACTAAAAGGTATAAAAAAAAAAACGCATACCTCATGTTCCATCCAGTATTGTGCATCTTTCCGGCCCTGATGCTCACTTTCGTATCCCTCACCTCTCAGTCAAATAAGAAAACACATTACAATTAGATGTGTGGTACATTGGTACCACCCCTTTAATCCCGTCCTCTCCTGCATTTTCTTTTACAACTCAGGAGTGGCACAAGCGATGCAACAGCAGACATCCCACATAGCTACCCTCGACTTTCACTTATGAGCTGCTGCACCAATTATAAACTGCAAATAAGTAACCGATTTAAAACAAAATGGGGAGAAAAAAAAGGAGGTCTCTCCTAGAAGCAGCCAGAGTAATTTAAAGAGGACAAACAATTTCCGGTTCAAAAAATCTAAGCCACAGGCGCAAACGACAAAAAATCGTCATCTCTTGAGGGGCGTAGTAAAAATAGCCGTAGGATTAGCAAATACTCTTCACCATGAGCATCTTGGTCACGCCCCTTTCTCACAATGTGTACAGCAGCTATCTTTCTTCGTACAACCGCACAAAGAAAAACACCACTGTTTGTGGTGAATAGTCAGGGAGTGCTTCATGTCGTCAGTGGCGAAAGCGAATTTACCAGGCCCGCTCGTGAGCAGTGACGGAGGCAAGTGAATTTCGAGTTTGCGCCTCTCACTCTAACTCCTAAATAGTGTGTCTTAACTCCAGAACACCTTACTCTGCCAACGGGGTCATTTCTATCTGTTCCTTTGGATATATAGATATTTACATACATAGATATGTATTTTAGACACTGGTATGCAGCGGTTTACAGGCTTTGTGGGAGGACTTGGGGAGGGGTCAGTAAACACATTTGGTCGAGACAAGTGAACATTTTAAAACTTGGCTTCTCTCCAGGTCCAGTAAGAGCACGTGACCAGCGCACCAGGCTAGCCGGGGTGTCGACTGTAGCCTGGACATGCTGGTTCAGAGCACGCGGTGCAAGAAACTCTGCAGAAGGGGGCTCTTCCCCCGCGGCATTAGTGATCAGGTTGGCCATTGAGGACCCGGTGTTTGCCGGCTCCGGCACCATTCTTCAGGCACTGGTCCTCCCCGTCATCAGAGACATCGTCTTCTTCCTTGTCGCTTCGATCGTCACCCGACATCTGAACAGAAAAGAAAACGCAGTGGGTGAGCGACATGTCAACATACATCATAAAAAACACAACACAGAGCTGTAATTTACCAAAAACATGCATCAAAGTCAAGAAATGTTAAGTCAAAAGAGAACAGCAGTCAAACAGTTGAAGGCTGCATCACCATGCCAAGGCATCCATGACAACGACCTGCATCACCGGGCTGGGGCCTCTACACGACAAACCTTTCATCTCAGACAACAGTTGTCGAAGTCATACATTTCTGATGATGATGGAAATAATGGCCATCAGCGCCAACAAACTTTCAACAGGCAACATGAATCAAACCCAACAAATTCTGCCTCACATACGACAACAAAGATGTTTGAATCAACAGTATAGATCGCTTAACTACAGAGTCACCTAAATCCTAGATCACGGAAAAAACATTAGGGAAAAGAGCACTTCTAATGAGACCACCTCTGAAGAGAGTCCTTCACAATTGCGCTGCGGGGAGACATGACCCCTTACAGAATTGGCTGCACAATGACGGAGGCCATTTTAAGATGGGGGAAGATTCAGATTAGCAGCATTTCCAGGAACGGGAAGCTTTATGACAAGGGACACTTAAGGAGAAGAGGTCATCAGAAGAGGGGAGCCTTGTGACAGGGGTCAAGTCCTGATAGCCATTCAGCAAGGGAAACACTTTAGGCCCGGGACACACAGGAACATCTGAGGCACTGTGCAACCAATGTAGGCTAGTAACAATATCGAGCTCTTGAATGGATTTCTGTAGGGTGAAATCTTCACCCGCAGAGACCCCGAGTTGCATTTTGCTGTCTTGTCACTTTTCTGGGCTTCCTGATTCCAGTTTGGACTATAAAGCAGTCTCCTGGTATCATGCCTAGTAGCCCTAATGAGACCAATGGATTTGGACGATATAGATTGTCCCTAAAAACTATTCTCCCCATTTTCAAATCGATACAAAGACGCGTACTGGTCTTCAGAGGACTTCTGATGAACGGTGTTTTCACTGTTAATCATTTCAAAGGGTGAGGATTTTGGAGAGGCTGCTGTTTTGTTCTGTAATGCCACGTAAATTGTTGGTGGCGAGTCCGAGGAATCTGGGAGGGTGGGGTTTGTGATTATATCCATGTATGACAATTTACAGAAACTTTCTGCTGTGCACCTGCTCTTTCACTTCTCCCTTTTCTAACTTTTTCCTTTTATTACCTCAGTCTTCAAATCTGTGAGGCGAGGTGGTACTCAGTGGAGGGGTAGAGGGCGCTAGTGTTATTTATCAGAACAGCCTTTTGTAGTCAGTAGTTTAAGGAAGTCGTTGCTACATTCTCTAGTGGGGCAAGTGCAAGTGACAGCATTATTGTATGTTTGCATGGATGGGTAGACTTAATATCTTCTCACTAAATATCAAAGGTATAAACCATCCAGTGAAAAGCAGGACATTATCAGAGTATGGGTGGAAACTGAGAGGAGACGTGATGTTGCAAGAGATGAGGATTAGGCGCATGGAAATTATGCAACTGAAATGAGATTCGGATGGAAGAGCTGTTTATTCACAAACTGTGACTTAAAGAAATTGGATAGTAATCTGTATTGCTAAGGCGGCAAATTAGAATTTGTAGGATTCAGGAAGTCATTCAGAAAGGAGGTGGTTTTGGCCCGGTCTCAGTAATGGTATTGCGAGATCACAACATTTATACTCCTAACAGGGACTCCCAAGAATTCTGAATAGATCAAAGGAATGTTGTAGATCCACCCAGCTTATAAACACTTTCTTACTATGTATAACCATATTCTACTCAAGGACCCTTGGAGAACTGTAGAGGAAAGCACCAGGATCCGCTTTGCTCTCCAACATGTTTTTGAAAAAAGTAGCCACTGCTGGCTAAATCCTTTGGGTATATTATTTTACTACTCAGCTAGTGGGGATGTGCCAGGAACCAAGGTGGAGGCCAACATTGTATCGATTATGAAAGAGGCTACGGATGTACTCGAGGCAGCAAATTATCACCCAGTTTTGCTAAACATTGACTGGAAGTTATATGCCAAAGGCTAAGCTAACAGACTACTTGGAGTAATAAACACTCTGATTCAACATTACCAAACAGACTTTTCTTAGAGTTAGACTAGCAAGCAATAATACAAGGCTCCTACGGTATGGAGTAAATGCTGCAAAACGCTCCCACTGCTTTAGTAACGCTGTTGATAATGTCTCATGGAAGTTAGTCAGATCGACTTTAGGAGTTCCCCAGATATACAGAGATAGGTGTGGGGACACTGGAGGAATCCGGGATTTCTGACAGTATCTCCACAGCTCCATCCAGGGATTGAGAGTTACTTCCTACACAGAGGTGCATAACATATGGACCTCCAGTACCGGGTCCAATGTCATATACCCATTTGCCACCTGTTTCGAACATAATAGCAAGGAGGTCACTTTGAACTCGCCGATGTTTTAGTTTCAAAAGCAGCTTTTATTATGAAACGTCATCTATAGTGAGCATTGGGGACAGAGATCCTTCATCAGATGAAACACAAACATACTTGCAAGAGTTCTATCCTTTCATTTTCAGGTACAAAAATAGAGAACTAAATACAACCTTAAATATTAATTTGGAATAAGAGATGGGTTGGGGTCGATTTCTGGGGTGCTAGAAGACGTTTATACAAGAGGACACAGAAAAACTAAGAAAGCAGAAGCAAATCTGTCTGATCTGAACAAACACAATTCACCAAGACAGATTGGAAAAGACAGCTAAACCCACTCAGAACAAATACATGCAAAACATATTTGAATACCTTTCCATATCGTGCAAGTAATCAGATAATACTGGCTCTAGGCTTCACAGCAGGAAATGCCTAATTTAGATCAGAGATTTATTCTCCTGGTTACTTGCATTTTAAAGCTGGATTGTTTCCTCAGAAGATGTTTTGCATAGTTTGTGTTTTTTTTGCTATATTAGCCGTGCTGTAAACGCTGCATTTTGCTAGAATGAAGTCCTCTACTCAGTCATGTGGGCTCTTGTGCGTCTGATTTAGGGCCCCAGCTCTGAGCCCTGGTACATGAAATTCAGTGTCTGCTGTCCACTGCTTCAATAGGAAAGAAAAGAGTGGCGGGGCTCTGAGGGGGCTAAAGCCTAAGAAACTTAACTAGTAACCTTTTGTAGGTGGCGACTATCAACATAATACACGTGGACCGAAATCCGGCGACCGAGTGAAATCAATAAATACAAGATATTTAGCAAATGATGTAGCACCCGTGTCTTGGGCCATTGTCAACAATATATTGGACATACTACATGTCAAATCTAAGCAGCTCAATGTTTGATCACGAACATTTATTTCGTAATTACCACCTTTCAAATTTAGATCATAAGCCTTACCCATGGAAAATAGTGAAAGCTTCTTTCCAGCATCCATTTTAAACACAAACTACGTTTATATTATAGGTGCAACTGCATACATTTCTTTTTTTACATGCCATGTTTTCTATAGTCTTCCTTGCAAGCAACACTAGTGTCATTAGCCTAATGAGCGGTGATCATTTTAGCAGCAATCAGCCTTAAAAGGTTGAAAAGCTGGGTTGGCCTTAAAAAGATCTGAATTTGTGACTTTTTAGTTGCTTGCAGCTTTCCACAATAGAAGGGTTAGCTGCTGACCTTTCATAACCGCTGTCTAATTAACAATAACAATCTTCAGTGCATTGAAGGACCGGCTGCAGAGATGTGCGCGTTCAGCAAGTTTTAGGTTGGAATACAAGCAAAATAGCTAAATAGCAAGTGGATAAGGTGGCTGTCCCAGTCAGTGTGGGCCATTTGCAGGCCACAACTTTGAATCCTGAGAGGATCACCAGTTCCACTGCTGGTAAGATAGCTCAGCTGGTTAGGTACACAATGCAAAAACTTGCATAAATGAGGGATCTTGAAGGGCTAATTCAATCTTTCAATCTATTGAGGATGACAAAATGAGCACTACCGAGTTGGGTGGTAATTAATGTCTGCTACTAAGCGGCAAGAAATCATTAAGCTGGTCTTGTGTGCTATAGGCAAGGACTGTCACTAGAATTATTCACCGTGCATCCAGGAGACTTGGTTTTTTCCTTCCGTGCCATGAAGACAAGATGCAGCACATCTTCAGCAAGTTTACGGTCTCTTGTTCCTCACATGCTTTGTCCATTATTCTGTAGAAAGGGATTGTGCTTTCCATTGTACATGAGATCGAGTCTGGCGTCTCAGTTCTCTTAGGTGACTTGTGGACTAGGGCTTCATGCTGAGCTTCAGCCGCCCTTACTTCTCAAGCCTCTTTCCAGCCAGAACATGGGACTATCCGAAGAAGGGAGGTAAAGGAAGGGCTGTTCCTCACATTGTGCATTTAGGTTCCAAGGTGGCCAGTGAAACATTACTGTTTCCACAACAGCACTCCATCGAGCTTAACACTGCATGCGGCCTGGGCAATAAGCCAGGCCACAGAGTGCAATAAACCTGCTGCCCACACAAGGCACACCTGATACGGAGATCATGGGAAACGCTAGACTTCAAACTATGAGGTCGCCAAGTCAGCAGGTACTCGATAGTACGTGGACAGCGTTGTACGGTTTTTGCATTTCACTGACACAGCTAATACGAGATAATAGGATCTTAGTCACCCAAGCAAGGGAGCATAGGAACATTTTCAGAACTTGAAAAAAAAAATTGCTCATGTTTTTGCTTTTAGATTTTTGGTCTCGAATTGTCGTTAAACCAAGCCACTTTTTTGTCATACAGGTATTTTATTTTTTAAACAAGTTGTGAAGTGGAGGATGATGGAATCTTGGTTGTCCAGTAAATTCAATGAGAAGTTATGTCAGAAAACGTTGAGCGAACATTCACAAAAGTAATAGTCATATATAATGTATTTTTAACTATAGAAGGTGCATCTCTCTTGTACACCCACACTAAAAACTAAACATTGTGAGGTGGCCTCAGGACCACATTGTGCTGTAAACATCACCTAAACCCAAGGGTGAAGCTCTCTTTTTTGAAGTGCACACAACAACAACACCACTGCCCCAGACAATAAGTTGAAGTGCAACGAACTGGAGAATTGTACATTGTGACTGGGACAAAGTGAGAACACAGAGGGTACAGGCAGACATTCTGCTGAACAACAAAGGAGGCAAAGTATAATAGATGCAGGAGTGCTTCTACTGATACGTGATTTTTTATTTTTTTTTAAAGATCTCCGTGTCGCATTTTTTACTTTTTGAAGTCTTTTGATTTGGCATGATGGTAGTCCATGGTACAAGGTGTTACAGGGAGTCAAGTCTTGTGCAGAACAGGCCTTAGCTACTAAAAGTAGTATTGACATGTCATATGCAACCTGTACTTCATTCCCTATGTTTGTATCGCAATAGCGTCTGACTGTATGCTTTTTCTCTCAAATTAATAAAACATTCTGAACTAAAAAAAAAAGTGGTATTGGCTGGTGATAAACAAGAGTCTTTCTTGAGAATTTGATTAAAAAGTTTTTGCAAGTGCGCTTACTTGCAAATTCATGCGGAAGTTAATGTCCCATATTACTCTCCTGTTTCACACTTCCGGCTAGAGAGGTACATGATCTCAAAGAAGGTGAGTGGTGGACACAGATGTCAAGATTTTTGAGGTGGAGTTTGTTTTTTGAGCAATTCAGCTTAAGGCTGTTATTGCCCACCATTTTTCAATGCTGGTGAGGCAGCTGCACAATTTTTAAAATTGCATTGGGGTACCTGTAACTATGGCGTAGACCAATAGTTCTTAACCTATAGTCCGGGGTCCACCAGGGCCTGCGAAGACCACTCCGGGGATCCATGACTGCTTAGAATAATATTAACAGATTAATAAAGTGTGCATAAGTAAATAAGCAAAATATAAAACTGAACATTTTAAAACGTTCTGTAAATGTGAAGCAATTTGAAATTGGAAGCTAAAAAGTAATCTTTTATCTTCAGAATGTTTTGTGGGAGCAGTGCAAGTGCATTCAACAGAATATAGATAGTATGGACGATGAGTGGCCTCAATTGAATTTGAAAAAGTTCCAACCTTACCAGTAAAATTACGCATTTTTTATATTTATGAATTAAATAAAACATTTCATAATTTGTGTATTTGTTTAATGAATGCTTGTTTCTGTATTTTGTGTTTTTTTTGCAAATCATCGAAAATGCTTAGGCCTGGGTCCCTGGCTTCCAGTATTGACTCAGTGGGGTCCCTGGATTCTAATAATGATTCAGTGGGGGTCCCTGGATCCAATAATGATTCAGTGGGGTCCCTGGATACTAATAATGATTCAGTGGGGGTCCCTGGATTCTAATAATGACTCAGTGGGGTCCCTGGATTCTAATAATGATTCAGTGGGGGTCCCTGGATCCAATAATGATTCAGTGGGGTCCCTGGATACTAATAATGATTCAGTGGGGGTTCCTGGATTCTAATAATGATTCAGTGGGGTCCCTGGATTCTAATAATGATTCAGTGGGGTCCCTGGATCCAATAATGATTCAGTGGGGTCCCTGGGTGCCAGTAATGATTAACTGGGGTGGGGACCACAGAAGTCAAAAGGTTAGGAACCACTGTTTCAGACAGACCACTAATGATCACTGTATGGCCCGGGTGCCACACGCAGTCTGAAAAGCTATTTTTTGAGACCCTTCGGCATTTGTACTTTTCAGGAGCGGTTGTTTCGAGCCAGATTGATTGAAAGCAGCAGTTTTCATTTCTATGCACAGACCGGGTTTGGTGGTGGAGCATTAGCTAGTGCTAAGGCACACTGTTGGTGCAAACAAGCTTTTGAAGCTTTCCATCCGCATGTTTACAGATGTCATTCCTGCATTTATTATGCAATTGCTTTAAATTTGACCATGAAATGTTGCTTTTATTTCTTTTTCTCTTTGTGCAATTTAATTTCATTAAACTACTTTCTCTGCCTTTGTGCAAGCAAATGAAGTAAGGAAGAGGGTGAAGCGGAAATAAAAGAAATTGAGATAAAGTTGGAGCTCTGCTTGAAGCAGAAGGGAGGACACGCATCACTTCTTTAAATCACAGCGGGTCATGAATAAGAGCTGATTGCCATCATTGTTTTTATCTTCATTTTTTCTCAAATGAAAATGCATTTTCTGTTCACTTTCCAGCAGGCCTCATCCACAATTGAGGTTCTTTCTTCTATGCTCACACATAGATCTAGAGCTCGATGTGACATGGGAGCTCATCATCCTGTCCTTTTGACAGCATACTGCATTCTGGAGGGTGAAGGTTTATTTATTTTTCTTAACATTGTTGGTATAATCTCAAGCCATCGCTGCAAGAAAAGTGCAATTGAAGAAAAGCTAGGACTGTCTGGAAGGGTCACACATGACATGGGGTCTCCTGGCAGCTATGTGCACCTTGTGCTCTTGTGCACCTCCTCTTGGCAGTGATCTTAAAAGACACAGAACATTAGCCACTCTAAGGATTATCACTCCATTCCACAAGTGCATTTTGACAAAAAGGATTTCTGTAATTATCCTACCCTCTGGGGTTGTTTCATTAATCTCAAGTGTGTTGTGCACTTCATTGGTACAGTGATCCTTCTGGGAAGGCGAAATTAGCTACTGCCATGAGGATTACTATACAACACACGTGCTCAGTGTGCATGAGGAACAGCGTCTGAGGGTGAATTAATTTATCAGTTCCCTGGTCGTACCTTTCACCTATGGGCAAGGATTGGCGGTCGCTTCCAGTTGAGTGCCACTTCGGGAGAAGAGTAGTCAGTTATTATACACTCTCCCTTCACACAGAACCAGTACGCCATAGGAAGCATATGGGGAGGTTTCTGCCAATACTGCAGGCACAGCATGGTCAACCGCTGTCAACAATTCCCTTGCACAGAACCGGCATAGGTTTCAGATGGCCTCATAATATGTGATAGCTTCACCCAATTTATGCTTTTTAGATATCAGCACTTCGAATTCAGGCACTTGTACTAGAACCAAATATTTTAAGTATGGGCTCAAATCCCTGCATGCAAAATGCAGTCGGCAAAACCTTCAGCAAGCCAAGACTTGCTGAAGGTTTTGCACATAACATAGGGGCGCTGTGCAGTTACAAAAAGGTGTGTGTCAGACTGGAACAGTACAAGATTCCTTGACATTAAGTGTGTGCACTTCTCAGCCCGCCAGTAAGTCTAGCTTGCCATTGAGAGGCGATAGGGGTAGAGGTTGGGGTCTATTGTTGCATATGGGGTGCAGTGAACTCATGAGTGCTGGGCTTTGAGTGCTTTTGACAAGAGGCGTGCTGGGCTTTGAGTGCGTTTGACAAGAGGCGTGCTGGGTTTGGAGTGCTTTTGACAGGCGGCGTGCTGGGCTTGGAGTGCTTTTGACAGGAGGCGTGCTGGGCTTGGAGTGCTTTTGACAGGAGGCGTGCTGGGCTTGGAGTGCTTTTGACAAGAGGCGTGCTGGGCTTGGAGTGCTTTTGACAGGAGGCGTGCTGGGCTTAGAGTGCTTTTGACTAGAGGCGTGCTGGGCTTGGAGTGCTTTTGACAAGAGGCGTGCTGGGCTTGGAGTGCTTTTGACAAGAGGCGTGCTGGGCTTGGAGTGCTTTTGACAGGAGGCGTGCTGGGCTTGGAGTGCTTTTGACAAGAGTGCTTTTGACTAGAGGCGTGCTGGGCTTTGAGTGCTTTTGACAAGAGGTGTGCTGGGCTTTGAGTGCTTTTGACTAGAGGCGTGCTGGGCTTTGAGTGCTTTTGACAGGAGGCGTGCTGGGCTTTGAGTGCTTTTGACAGGAGGCGTGCTGGGCTTTGAGTGCTTTTGAGAAGAGGCATGCTGGGCTTGGAGTGCTTTTGACAAGAGGCATGCTGGGCTTGGAGTGCTTTTGACTAGAGGCGTGCTGGGCTTTGAGTGCTTTTGACAAGAGGCGTGCTGGGCTTTGAGTGCTTTTGACAGGAGGCGTGCTGGGCTTTGAGTGCTTTTGAGAAGAGGCATGCTGGGCTTTGAGTGCTTTTGACTAGAGGCGTGCTGGGCTTTGAGTGCTTTTGACAAGAGGCGTGCTGGGCTTTGAGTGCTTTTGACTAGAGGCGTGCTGGGCTTTGAGTGCTTTTGACAGGAGGCGTGCTGGGCTTTGAGTGCTTTTGACAAGTGTCCAGTGTGTGCAGCTGCCTCATTCCACGACGGACAGGTGCTTCTGCATCGCTGGTGGATAGTCATTACACAGTCATTGGCACTTGTGTGAGATGCCAGGGGTGCTTGGGCACAGAGACCTGGATACTGCCCTACTCGGCGCACCCTTTGGGATCTGGTGCAGCTACTGAGGCTCATGAAGCCTGTTGTCCAGCGTGATGTGCTAAGACCATAGGGGGGGTGACCGGTTCAAATCCTGGACAGCAGGTATTGAGTTCACTGGCAATAGTCCGGAGTGCAGTGTCCAAATTGTTTTAATGTGAAACTCTGGGATACGAAACCAGCAGAATGATTGCTTCTTCTGAATGCAGATCCAGAGTTGGTGGATGTGGTAGCAGTGGGAGAGTGTGCTGCTGCCAGCGTCTAAGTGCAAGTGGGTCAAGGACTTCCAGGCTTATCGGCGCCCGGTCTCCGAGTAGGGTTGCAGACTGGGAAGGCTGCTGAGTAGGTTTCTGGTGGAGATGGGGTCTGGATCCCGTTCCTTCTGCAGCCCAGGACTTTCCCACCATTAAGAGGAAGAGGTTTGCAATTATTCCCAGGCACAGCTTGCTCCCCTTTGCCCTGGGGTGTCTGCACTCATTTTACAACTGTGAAGCCAAAATCTTCTATGACTAGGGTGCTTGCATCAAACTGGATTGAAGGGGGGTGGGGGTAGCAGTTATGAATCCATCACGCGAGCCGGTCACATGCGTGATCATGGAGCCTGGGTTCAGGGAGCTCCGTTAAACAGGATTCCTGGAGGATCTGTAGCACAGGGGTCTGGGGAGACATATGTTACACTGGGCACTTACACAGATGGCTCCCCCTGCCGGCCTGGATCTAGAGGTACCCTCTGCCTATGGCGGAGCCTTATCCTGCATGCGTTTTAAAACCTAGCTCTAAACTCTACTTTGCAGTTATTAAAGAAACATATGCACTTTCGCATGACATGCTACACAATATTAACTTTTACAAGTAAATCACAAAAGACTTTTTCAAGCGATGGACCCCGGAAATACCAGAAATCCCTATGAAATCTGCTCTCAACCCCTTTCACCTTTGAAAAATGTGTTGGGGTGCTGGTACTTATAGAATGCAACATTTAACTAACAAACATTACACCTTTTCTAAAGAAAACACTTTTTCAAGCACTTTCTTTTGCTTTACGTATGACTCAGAAGAGAGCACGTGTGATGCTTTCATCTTTATTTTAATTGTTGTTTATCCTATTGAAGTTACTGCACTATTTTACTTTAGAGCATCGCTGCAGCCCCTTGTCAAACCCCAAATTTTAATTATGAAATGTCTGCGAGAACCTCTGGTGTAGATATACAAGCAGAAGTCTAAGCCTCCCTCTGACACACACAGCAAGAATAAGCTGGCACAGTGCGCACACACACACACACACACACACACACACACACACACACACACACACACAAAATAAGGGAACAGTGCAAGCTTCACCACATCTTCATACGAGAACAGTCAAAGACAGGAGCAGTGCACCCTTTCTTAAACACTGAAACAGGAGCAGAAGTGGCTTGCTGCTACCTCCAATCCATCTCTCCCTCCCCCCCCCCCCCCATGTACCCCCTCAAGAAGGTATTCCTCTACAAAGGAGGAGATCAACGGGCAGAAGGGGCAGTGCGGAGAAGATGGTGGAGGGGCGAAGTGCGGTGTTAATATTTATAAGTATTAATTGACACTACTGAAGGACTCGACTCCAACCGAATGGCATCTGAAAAGTTTATCTATTATAACTTCTATTTCGTTTGTAGAAACGAATACAGAAAAGTGCCCGGAAACCATTCTCTAGTAACCAGACAAAAAACAGGAATGGATGTGTTTGAAAATGTAGACAACTGGCCAAAACTGCTCTTTAAGTTCTCTTGAATGTGCATGCTTGGCCTATTGGCAGGAGATGACAAAAGGCAGTGGTACATAGATGTGTTTGCCTGGGGGAGTCCAGACTTCTGAGAAACCAAGGGGCCCAAATATGGAGAGAAGTAGTCCTCTGCTAACATGAGGATGTTGAATGAAAAAACTTCTCTGAAGCTGGATACGAGAAGCTTGGCTCTGCACATGAGGGAATTGGTAGGTCTTGTTCCAGTAATATCTGCCTATTTGTAGTCCATGACTCTTTGCATTAGTCTTTCCATTCGCTCCATACAGCCCCTCTGATGCAGCACATGAAGCTCTCCATTCCAAATACATCCGACCTGATTCGATGTACCAAAGTGATCACCTCACTGCTGCAGGAAAGAGTCCTATTTGCCGCAGCTTTGTGCGAGTTACAACTTATGGAACGTTGGGCCTATGTAGCCATCCTTTCAAACGTATGCTTTTCACAATTTGATGTCTGAAATCAAGGGTTGTCGAAGGCTGTTTAAATGAAATGAATTTATCAGAAATAGGATTTGTGTTTATATCTGTTTTATATAATTTGTCTGTTTCACCATCCATTTGTAGCAAGTGATTTTAACGTAAGCTATTTGAATCCATTAAATGGTCAAATAATTTTGGATATTTTGTATGGAAGCTAATATAATTTTTATCTGAAAAGACACATGCTGTTAAGTCTTCAGTTGTGAAATTTCTTCCCAATTTGCTATTTGGCTACTGCAGTTGAATTAAATCCAGTTAATTTCAGTTGCAGTGGCTGGAGTTGACACCTTAGGGGAGATGAGCATTGCCACGCTGCCAGAGCGAGAAAGGTTCACCAAGGTGGAACTCATCCTCACCAGAGTGACCTGAGGCCCCATCACTGGGACTTCAGCAGAGGAGTCTTCCGCTGTATGCCTTATGACCACCCAGCTAAGGAATCACTAGATGAAAGGCTGACCCCGAGAGAGCAGTATCTTATGTGGGCTCCAGGATTCCACTTCAGGCAGGAAAGTTCGTGTAGAAAGGAAGTGTATGGCAGATTGAATGAATCCATGTCTTTTTATGTGGCTGTAACCTGATGGATGGAACCAAAGGACGATGTGTCCAAATTCATCTCTGTTTCCAACGGCATGGGAATCCACATGTCTTCAAGAGAATTACAAAGCGCTCTACACCTTTCGGACCAACAGACACTACACCGAGATTTGAAGAGGTCGTGATGAGGCAAGACAATAATTCTGCTTAATAACACAGTCAATTTCATTTATAGTTCATATGCACTTTGGGCCTCAGACGAATGCACGCCCTGCACAGTAATGTTCGCTTTCTGTCTTCATGTTTTTACTGTGTGTGAAAATCCTTCAGCTACTTTTTAATTGGATTTGAATCTGTCTGTCCAGTCTCGATAGCTATGTTTTTTTTTACCATCTTGGCGTTTTATTTTTCTGTCCAATTAAAGGTAAAAAAAAAAAAAATGGAGTGTTTGGATTTTGAGTCTAGACTAACAGTCTTCAGTATTTCTTTGCGCGTTAATATGTTGGGAGAGTACAGGACTGACAGCGTCATCCATTTTGTTTATACAAGTTGTTGATGTGGTATGATGTTCAGGTACCTTACTTGTAAGAGGTAGTAAAGAAAAGTGTCTTACTCAAAGAGTTCACATCTCTCCTTATGAACTGGGCACTAGCTGGCAGAATTCACGCGCTCTAAAACCAACACAGTTCTAAATCCTCCCCAGCTCCCAATATTCTGCCACTATGGACAACTGCACACTGTAGATGTATGGAAAGATAGTAACTGCCGTTCTTTACATCTTTGAGGCAATTACAATTATGTAATTGTAAGCTCAGCACCTAAAAAGTGTCATTTTGTTTAACACGCCCCTCTCCCATTTTTATACAGAACCCAACATTACCTCGTCAGACCTCCCTGTCACAGTCCAAACCACATGAGCATAGTTCCTCCCCCCCCCAGAACTTCCAAGCAAAACTCTTAGCCCATCCCTTCCCTCCAGGCCACTCCCACAACCTGTGGCTCATAACCCTTGACCCCCTGCAGCACATCCTGTTTTTTTCTGCTGGATGCTGTTCCGGGCAAGACTCATCATGGGGGGTACCTGCCGCCTCCGACCGGTAAGTGTGCGGCGGTCTGTGTTAGCGGCCGTTGTTTTCCCTGCGTGCCTGCCTGGGTGCGTTTTTGAGTCCCTGCTACAGCAGGACTTGGGTTTTTATGGGCCGGGCTGCTGCAGCTTCCCCTCTTCCGGGTTCATTCCCTGCTCTAGCGGGAACACCCGGGGAGGGAGGGGAGGTGTGTTGGCGCGGCTTTGCCTTTCTCGGCGGGCCGGGGGCGTGGCGGATAGGCTCTTCCTCCGAGGTCTTCTGCGTGGGGGCTCGGTTCTCGTATTCAGAGTCCGAGTTGCCTCTTTGTTGGTGCAGTGTCTTCTGCCTCGTGGGACCCGCGGAGATACAAAGGGTATTCTGGGTACGAGGTCCAGGTGTGGGCACTCTTGTGGCGGATTAGGGACGGCTGGTCTCCCCTCTCTAGTGCGTTGCTGCCTGTTTGGAGGGGCCGCGGGGGGTTTCCTGATTCTCCCTGCTAGGTGCAGTGGGTCTCTGGGGATTGTGGTTTACGTGGTCTCTTACCGTGACTCACTCTGGCCTAGCTGTTGCGGTCTCCGTCTCTGTTTCTATGGGTGTTGTGATCGAGTCCTGGTATTCAATATGTACATTTAGTGCTTGTGTGCTGGGATGAAGGGTGTTGCTTTGGAGCCTTACCTGGGTGTTCTCTAGTTCCTGTTGGGGAGGCTTCTAGGGCTCGGTCGGGTTACCTTACAGCTGGGGCCTGTTTCGGTCTAAAGTTTTATTAGATGGCGCGGTCTCCGATTGGCCATTTATTTTGGGCCGGCCTACGGTCCTGTTGGTGATTGGCTGTGGGTCATGGTGGCGTTCCCTAATTGGCCCTTAGGGGTCTTGGTCAGTTGTATTCATAGGAGGCTGGTTACTCTGCTATCCTGATCCATCATGGAGGGTAGAAGTTCGGACGTGGGTGAGCTCAGATGTGTGGAGGAGGAGGAGGTGGTGGTTGCTGGGTCTTCCACTGTTCCTTCCCTGGCTGAGGTGCAGAAGATGATTGAGGTCGCAGTAGCTGCGGCCTTTGTGGCTCGTGAGCCCAAGGGGCCTAAGAGACAGGAGTTGGATGCCTCGGCAGTTGTGGATCCGGACGTGGAGTCTGATGAAGAGGTGAAGGGTCGTTTTGTCCAGGGGGCGAACCTTCACAGTGTTCTGCAACATGTTCGGGACAATTTAGGGTTCCCTAGTCCCTTGGAGGGTGGAGAGTCGGAAGACTTTTTCGCCAATTACCAGAAGAAGGAGCCTGAATGCCTTCCTAATTATAAATCTATGAGGAATGTGCTAGAGGGAGAGTGAAAGGATATTGACAGACATACCTTTCCCCGGTTTCTAGCTAAAAGGTGTCCTTTGCAGGGGTTCGCTGAGGAGTTTCCATCTGTGGTGAAGGTGGATTCCCTGCTGGCTGGTATGGCATCTCAGAGCATGGTGGTGTCCAAGGATGCGGTTCCTTCTGATCCTGGGGACAAGCGGATGGAAGGGGCTTTGAAGCGGTCCTGTGCTGCCTCTAATCTTGCGGTTCGGTCTGCGGATTACACTAGCTACCTGGTTCAGTCGCTTCTGAAAGACTGTCAGGGTATTTCTGAGCAGCTCTTACAGGATGAGGATCCCTCGGAATCTTTGTCCATGTTGGAGCAACAGTTGCGCTTCCTGGCGGATTTATCCTTCGATTCCCTTAGTGCGGCGGCAGCAGCTGCTGGGGCCTTGGTGGCTGCTCGGAGACAGTTGTGGCGTAAGCCTTGGAAGGCAGAGGCTGCCGTGATGAAGCTTCCTTGCAAGGGCTCTAAACTGTTTGGGGAGCTGTTGGAGGCATTAAGAAAATGGCAGAAGACAAAAAGTTGTTGGCTCCGGTCCGCTCTTCGCAGAGAGGGAAGTTTGTGGATTATAAGCGGGCGTTTCAATCCAAAATGGCAGCCCAACCCTTTCTTGATTGGGGACGTGCCCGGGGTGTCCCTTCCTTCCACAAATCCCGGGGTCAACAGGGTGCCTCCTTCTTCAGGGCCCTCCAAGTCATGACTATGTGAGGAGTTCATTGGTGGCGCCGGTTGGGGGGTCGCCTCATGTCTTTTTTTCCTGTTTGGGAGGAGTTCGTCCGAGATCAGTGGGTCCTGCGGGTTGTCCAGCTGGGCTACAGGATCGAATTTGGGGTTCCTCCAGTGGATGTGTTCAGAGCTACCCCTGTTCCCAGATCTCGGGTCAAGTGTCAAGCTCTGTTGGACGGAGTTCAAGACCTGGTTTCAAAAGGGGCTGTGGTGAGGGTGCCTGTGAGTCAGCAGGGTCGGGGGGGGGTTTACTCGATCCGGTTTATGATCCAGAAGCCAAATGGAGACTTCCATCCTGTCCTGGATCTAAAGGCTGTGAACTTGTGTATACCTCATCGGTCCTTCAAAATGGTGTCTCTGCAGTTGATTCTTTCCTCCCTGTCGGTGGGGGATTTCCTGGCTTCTCTAGATCTCCGGGACGGCTACTTTCATGTGCCGGTACACGTGGCTTCCCAGAGGTTTCTGTGTGGGAGTAGATCATTACCAGTTCCAGGTATTGCCTTTTGGGCTGTCAGCCTCTCCTAGGGTGTTTACTAAGGTGCTGGCACCCTTGGTGGGGTTGTTGCATGCTCAGGGGATCCAGATGTTCTCTTACGTGGACGATTGGTTGATTTCTTCCTCTTCTTTCCTTCAGGCTCAGGCCCATACCCAGGAGGTTTGCAGGCTCCTTCGGCAGTTCGGGTGGATTCTGAACTTGGAGAAGTCCCATCTTTGCCACACTCAGGAACTGCTGTTCATTGGGGGGGGGGTTTTCAACACCAAGTTGGTGAAGGTTTTCCTGTCGGAACCCCGCAGACTGACTCTAGTGCGCGAACTAAGGAGGGTGTTGGGGGCTCCGTCTTCTACGGCTCGGCAGTGGTTGCGTGTTCAGGGGCTAATGTCTGCTACTGTGATGATTGTTCCTTGGGCCCGTTTGCACTTGTACCCCCTGGTGAATCATGTTCTGGGGCATTGGGATCCGGTGTCTCTGGATTACGAGCGGTTGATTCCGGGGGGTGTGGCCATCGCCAAATAATTGTCCTTGTGGCTGGAGGAACAGAATCTCTTGCAGGGCTCTCCCTGTGTGTCCCAGGAGAGGTTGGTCCTGACAACCGATGCCAACGAACTGGGGTGGAAGGGCGGTGTTGGCTCAGGAGTTGGTGCAGGGGCTTTGGTCTGTACTGGAGGCAGGAATGTCTTCGAATTGGAGGGAGTGGAAGGCGGTTCAGTTGGCCTCGACTCATTTTCTTCCTTGGGTCCTCCAGAGGGATGTGATGGTGCAGTCGGAAAACACGGTGGTGGTGTGTTAGGTCAACCGCCTGGGGAGTGCGAAGGTGGCTTCCCTCAACTTGTTGGCTCAGCAGATCTGCCAGTGGGCGGAGTCGCACTCGTCTCTGAGGGCTTTACATCTGCCGGGGGTTTTGAACTCGGAGGCGGATCGCCTGAGCAGGGTGTTTCCCTCCCTGTCCAACATGTGCCTGACGCAGGAGGTGTTTGGTTGCCTGATGGCCCAGTGGTGGACCGGTTTGTGGCTCCGGGGAACGCCTTGAGGGAGAGGTTTTGTTCTCTGGTTCGGTCGGATGCGGTTTGGAGGGTGGATGCGCTGTCCTTCCGGAGGGAGGGGGACCTGATGTATGCCTTTCCCCCAATTGCTCTAATTCCGCGGGTCCTGCTGAAGGTGAAAATGGATCGGGCCTTGGTTGTCCTGGTGGCTCCAGTTTGGTCAAGGAGACCTTGGTTCCCTCTGTTGTTGAGGTTGGCGGTGGGTCCTTGCTGGAGGTTGCCAGTGGATCCTTGTCCCCTTTAGTTTCCCCCTCGGTCCCGGGATTGTTTCGTCCGCCTGCGTCTGGCGGGTTGGCTGTTGAGAGGATGAATCTGGTGGCTTTAGGATGTTCTCCTTCTGTGGCTGAGTTTATTCAGCAGTCCAGGCACCCTTCGACTCTAAAATCCTATGCCAGGCATTGGGTGTCGTTTCTGGATTGGTGTACGGCACTGGGTTGGTCTGCGTTGGAGGTTGATCCAGTGCGTATCTTGTATTTCTTGAAGGATGGCTTCGACTTGGGGCTGGCTGTGTCCTCCCCGAGAGCTCAGTGGGCTGCTGTACGGGCCTTTAGTGTTCGGACTGTGAGCCTGTGGTCCCCTTGGTGTCCCGGTTGTTGAGGAGTTGTTTCCACCAGAAGCCTGTCATTAAGTCCTTTGCTCCTAGTTGGGATCTTCCTTTGGTTTTGAGGGCCTTGCAAGGGGCTCCTTTTGAGCCTCTGAATGAGGTATAGTTGCGGTTTTTGACAATCAAGGTGCTTTTCCTTGTCGCTATTACCTCGGCTTGGAGGATTGGGGAGTTGGGCTCCTTGCTTTGTTCAGAGCCCTTTTTGCGTTTTTTTCCGGATGGGGTTGTTCTGCAGCCTGATCCTTCCTTTGTGCTCAAGGTCCCTTCCTCGTTTCACTGCTTGGAGGATCTGATTTTGCCGGTTTTCTGTCAGGATCCTCTTTCGGAGGTTGAGGTGCGGCTGCACTGTTTGGACGTTCGGCGGGCTCTGGGGGTGTACTTACTTCGTACTAAGCCTTTCCGTATGGTGGATTCGCTTTTTGTGACCTTTGGGCTGGCTGGTTAGGGTCTGAAGCCATCTGGGGCTACTCTCAGTCGGTGGCTGAGGTGGGCTGAGTATGATGCTTGTGGTGTCTTGGCGCCTGGGTCGGTGCAGGGGAGGTCGACTCGGGGGTGGCTGCTTCCTGGGCTTGCTTTCAGGGGGCTTCCATGGCAGAGATCTGCAGGGCTGCTTCTTGCAGTTCTCCTCACACCTTTATGTCCCATTATCGTTTGGTGGTGGGTGGGGCTGAGTCTGCTGGGTTTGGGGACGCAGTGTTGCGTTCTGCTCCGGTGGTGTGATTTTCTGCTTGTGCTAATAAAGTCTGTTTTTGCTACTGAGTGAAGCCGATTCTTGCTTTGGTATTTGTTCATGTGGTTTGGACTGACGGGGAGGTCTGACGAGGAGGTAATGTCCGGTTACTTACCGGTAATATTCATTACTCCGAGTCGTAGACCTCCCCGTCACAGTCCTGGTTCCCATCCCTCCCTCCCTGTTCGGCTTCTTGTGCTTGGTGGTACAGGATGTGCTGCAGGGGGTCAAGGGTTATGAGCCACAGGTTGTGGGAGTGGCCTTGAGGGAAGGGATGGGCTAAGAGTTTTGCTTGGAAGATCTGGGGGGGAGGAGCTATGCTCATGTGGTTTGGACTGAGACTGGGAGGTCTACGACTCGGAGTAATGAATATTACCGGTAAGTAACCGGACATTGCTTTATGTAAAAAATAATTTTACCAATGCTCTCATCGAAAGAAAAACACAAAAAACGGTCTGTTAATAGCGAATAAGGATTCATATTCAAATTCAAAAAGTAGTAAATGTATAGCAAAGCTGAAAGAAACCTTACTGGGAATGGCGGCCTCAAGGTGTGCGAGAAGTGTGCTACATAGAGTAAGATCAACAGAGGCAAATGATCGTAGGTGGAATAAAGAGCAGGCGGTAGATGGGGCGTCCAACAGTATTTTCTTAGATGCATGGAGAAAACAGAGGGAGAAAGTTGCCTTCCAAACAACAAAAACGCATTAGCAATGCAATAGGTCTCGCATTTGTGAGAGTTTGAGCTATTGGCATTGTAAATGACAATGCCTTTTATTTAGGTGTTTTGAAAACCTGCAAGTGGTGCGTAAACACACACTTTGTACTTATAGTCCTTGCTTATGAGAAGCAAGGCTGGCAGTAAAAGAGGCGCAATTACTGCCAGCCCTTGCTTTTTGCAAGCAACGTCTATTAAGTACAAAGTGCGTGTTTACGCATCGCTTACAGGTTTTCAAAACACAAATAAAAGGCATTGTCATTTATAATGCCAATAGCTCAAACTCTCACAAATGCGAGACCTATTGCATTGCAAATGCTTGCCATTTTTTGGTGCGGTTGATTCCAAGCCTTTGCTGTCTTGACAGGGCATTCGGCTCATGTTTCTATGTTTTTATTTTAACATAGATGAAGGTCAGGTTATGTGGGGAGCAGTGTGGAATGCACAGGTAGTATAATGCTGAGCAAATTCTCTCATGTGTATCCCAAACGTTCCCATAATGCCTCACCTTTATGGCGTAATTAATGACCCGCTTCACCCCAACAGGTATCCTCAATGACATCTTGACAATCCAGAAAACAGGAAAGAGGACCCACAGGCAACATGTAATGTTTGGAAATTCAGCCAACCACTGTGCTGGAGAGGACCGGTGGTCCCGCCATACATTAGCTCTCCGTTCGAGCTCATCTGCGAGCTGTTGAAGCGAATGCCCTCACATGTGACCAGTTGCAGGCACCAAACAAGAAGACGGACAAACCTAGCTGCTACTATTGTATACGGAAGGCCGCTATGTTTGAAGGGGCTTTAATTGGGGTAAAAAGAAGCATGCACTGTAATTTAAACACCAAAATTCTACTGGAATTTTTGCTTTCTCAGGTTGTCGGAAAAAATCTGTTGCATTAATTGAATTTAAAATACAGCTGCAGCCCGTGGAGAAGTGAGCGTTCGAAACTGTACAAAATAAAAACAAGCGCCGACCTGGGAGGTGTGGTGGGGGCAGACAAGCGGCGACCTGAGAAGGGTGGTGGGGAAGAAGTTTTTTTTGGAGGGGATGCAGAGACTTGAGAAACCTTCAGAGAACAAGCCCACAAAAAAAGAATTAGTCCACCGAAACAAATGTAAATAGACTGAAGGGCACAAGTTCATGTTATAGGGCCAGTCGCCATGGGAGGGAACCAAAGACACGAGGGAGGGACAAATACAGGCAAACCACCACTAAAAAGCAAGGATTTCAGAGCATCAGAAAAAAGAACAAATAAATGACAGGTGTGTGTAAAACCCATAGAGTAGATACAGCATGTCTTGAAGAGACAGCGCATGCAGCACATGCGCTGCCTAGGCAAGACCTAAAAAGAGGAGGAAACTGGCTATGGATGTATATGAAACCCTGCAAAGAAACTGGATTTGAAGGCGGAAGGTAGGGCCCTTGGGTAGATCATCGGCAGGCAGCACATTGTAGGAATAGTAATCTACTTGTGAAATGAGAATGGTGGAAGCTATGTGCCTTATTGAACCTGAAAAAGGCAGAATTTTGGAATAAAGTTATCAGTTCTGTGAAGAAGTTGATTATTCGGCAAACCTCCACTACTGACAGTCTTGTGTGCTGTGCTACTATTAAATTTCTGAGGTGTATTTCATGACAGAGGGCCCGTTGCCAAGCCAAGAAAAGGAAAGTGAAACAAAAGAGGTCTTGGCTCAGCTGGAAATGAACTTATCCGACTGGTTACTTTAATTAGGCTTTGGATACCTATATTTCATTTACCTTTTTATCTGGACTTTTCTTTATTAGTAGTGTTGCACTCTTGGCTCAAAAACGACTTTTCTTGTCTTTATAAAATCATCCTCAAACGAGCAACAACAATACGACCTTCAATAACATTAAAGACTATAAAACTAAACCCAAGACATGCTGCCGGTCAGTCTTTAATATGCACTATGATCAAAAAGCCCCATCATTATTATTACTTGCCTTAAAAAGGAACAGTAATGAAATACAGTTATGCTTCTGCACTGGAGTTCGCCCAGCTAACATAAGGGGCATTTGCACCCAGGAGCAGATTGTGCTTTCTTCTGAGGTTGGTAGTGAAAGGGGCAAGGAAGAGGTACTTGTGCTGCTCCTTTAATAATTCCAGCTGCTTTTAAAAATACCAGCTGCTGGATGAATCAAGTGGGTTTTTCATGAGAACAAGGCACAATGGCTAGCAATACCCGCCATGACATCACCGCTTCTCTGTACCCTGAATGGTTCACATGTGCAACAAGCAGCTACGATCACATGTTTTTCGAGCCGAACCTTTCTTGGTTGTCCCACTGAAGTAGCTTGTGTTTTAGGGGCTGCGGCTTGCCACAGAAGTTGGTCAACAGAATCTGCCGATGTCATCGTCTATGGAGATCCTGTGACCCAAAGCACCATGAGTCCTTAAAACCCCATCAGGATTTTTTTTTTTAGCAGGCTGCACTTGAGTCCACAATTTTTAAAATGTACCCTATTGCATAGCAACCATCTAGAATTCAGGAGGCGCGAGGTTTAGATAGCAGGTTTTTGGCCGGATTTGAGGCTCAGTTAGTATGTGGCATTTCTGTCTAACTTGTTTAGGTACAAGTTTAAGTGAAGCCTAAATTCAAGAACTAATAGTAGGGATTTGGCGGATGTTACAGTTTTGGGAAACATGGCACTTGGTTGTAGTTCATCAGCCCATTCATAAGGGAGTTCTGGGTTTTATTTAGGTGACAGCAGAAGACTCATTTAGGCCCTAAATCTCCCTGAAATACATATAAATGCACAAAATACCCTTGAAAAATATTCAGTGTTCGCAACATGTAGTGCTGT
This sequence comes from Calotriton arnoldi, assembly GCA_963921515.1. NCBI lineage: Eukaryota > Metazoa > Chordata > Amphibia > Caudata > Salamandridae > Calotriton > Calotriton arnoldi. The sequence continues at coordinate 2,111,341 of CAWUFW010000031.1, forward strand.
TGACTCCCATGCTCTGCATACTCCTGCCATCTTGTGTTTTGTCTTGATGTTTATTTTTCTTCAAAGAAGTTTGAGTCACAATACCTTTCTATGACTCCACCCTTCATCCACAATGCACCAACACACCTCAAATTGATTTCCACTTAAGGTAGTGTACGTGGGGAGCAGTGTCGAAGATTGAGTGTTTTGTGCATAATGAAGGGAGTGAAAAGGCCATCGCAGGCTTCTGGGAGGAGAATGGGAGCAAGTGAATCTGCAGCACTGCATGCCTCGAACAGATGGTTACATGGTAGCATGTGTGGCTACAGAAACACGTGCTCCATGTAGACCAGTGATACTCAAAGTATGGCCCGGGGCTGCTTGCAGCCCCTCTGACCTTTTCATGTGGCCCCCTTAATGAACTGCAACACAGGTCTGGTGTTTACTAGACTCAGCACTAACATTCAGAATGGAAGTACTACGGCGTCCTGCACCACTTTTTTTGAAGATATTTTTTATAAACATCTTACAACAAATGTGTAACAATATGATAAAGTTTCTTCAAAATTCAAAAACGTTTTATTTCATTAACATGCATAACTTTTTCACCATAGTACATCCAATGGTATGACTGCATTGATAGTTTTTGTTTTTTAAATGATAGTTTTCAAACATGAATTTTAAACAGTCATGCTTTAGCCAACCCTGACAATGCCAATAGTGAACTAAGAGGCAAGTCAGTTGCCATCTGTTGCTATTATAAATGGACAGCATCATAGTTTATTAAATCAAACAGTGTAGGAAAAGGAAGCAAAGTGAAAAAAAAACAATTGCCTAGGATCACACAATTTGGTCAAGTGGGGAAGCCAGAATTGATCACAGGTTTTCTGGTTTCGCATTGTGCAATTCAGCCATTACATGTACATGCTTTGCTTCCCCTACACCCACCTTACAAACCTCAGATCGCCCGACTACCACCCTGCTTGCTTCGATGCAGCCCTCAGTCATACCACAGACCATACTTTGTGGCCCCCTAGGCAAATGTTTGAGTACCCATGGTGTAGACCATAAAGCAGTTCCTCTCTGAAGCGGTGGCTAGTGAGCAGATAATGCAGATGTTTGAAATAGTGTTTCTTAGGACAGCTTGGTCAACTAAAGCCCGTTGACGTGTTAGAATGTCTGCACAATAATACTTGGGGAAGGTCTGTCGCACTGACCATGTAGAAGCCTTGCAAAAATCCGTTAAAGGGATATTATTCGCAAAAAAGGTAAGAATGGCCTCCTTCTTGCATGTGGAGTAGGCTCTAGGGGACATAAGGAATTAGGATTGCAAGTCTGGATGCATTTAACCATTCCTCTCGCAATGCTGGGTTTAGAGATCGCATGACCACTGTGGGGTTTGACGAAGACTACAAAAAGTTGATTGGGCTACCTGAAAGGCTTAGTTCTATCAATATAATATATGAGCGCCCTCTTAGCATCCAAATTCTGAAGGTCCCTTTCCGCTTCATACTCTGGTTGAAGGAAGAAGATTGGCAGCACATGTGGAAAAGTGAGGCAACTTTGGGCAGAAATTTGGGGTTAATATGGAAAAGAAATACTCTATCTTGAATGGTTCCTGTACTGTAAGAGCCAAGAGCTCACTAATGCACCTGAAGGAGATAACTTAATAAAAAAAAAAAAAGGCCACCTTCTAAGAGAGGAACTGTAGGTCATACGAGTGTAGGGGTTCAAATGGACGGCCCATGAGTCATGTGACGACCACATTCAGGTTCCATAGAGGTGCGGGGTGTGTGTTTGGAGATATTACATCTTAAGACCCTCAGTGAAAGCCTTAATGACTGGTAGCTTGAAAAGAGAGGAGTGTTGTCCATTTTGTAAATATTTTGCAACTGCCCTTAAGTGTAAGCATATGGAAGTGTAGGCAAGGACTCCATTGTATAGAAAGTGCAAATAGTGGGCTTTTGAGATTGTCACGGGATAAGCATTCACTCTTCAGAAAGTTTTAAAATAGCCGAACATTAGGCACTTGGCTACCAGATTGTGAGGTTCAGCTACCTGGGAGCCAGTGCAGGCCCTGATGCTGAGTGAGAAGGTCCGGCTTCACATGAACCTTCATGTGTGGATTGACTGACATCTCTAAGAGCACTGAATATCAGGACTTTGACGGATACTTTTAACCACAGATATCTCACCTTTTGAATATTCATCAGACATCAGATTGAATCTGGAAATCAACTAGTATCACTGTGCACAGGTAGGTGATGTTGTGCGGCTCTGTGCCGACATCGTTCTGCTCCAGAAGTGACGTGCAGAGACGCCTATAAGCGCCACCCAAGGACAATGACATTAGTTCTTTCCTTTCAGTGCCACCAGTTGCGGATACGGAGCTACTCCTAATCTCTTCATGAGACTACTTTATCAAAATCTTAGACATTCTATACCCGTGTGTGAAGGGCAATGTCACCCCAAAAAACACACCTTATTGTGACGGTCACAAGCAAATACCTGTGACCGTTCCCCACCAGATCGGGGTTGAACTACAACTCCAAGGCCTGTAGCAACCGCTTGGACTGGGGCAGTGAGCAGCTCAATCCCCACAAATGCTTAACCTTTTTAGTGTGTCCTTCCAGACACACAGCCAGCCTTTCAGAGGCAGAATCTGGTAGGCAACCATTTCGGACAAGTGGATCCTGCAAATTGTTCATCGGGGTTATGTCTTCCCATTTACATCCATCCCACCGCACCTTCCACCACCCTCAGGATGGCTGACGGAGGACCACCTGTCAATCTTGCAACAGTAAGTACAGGCCCTTCTAGCCAAAGGAGCCACAGAGAGGATGCTGGCATCAGAAATGGGAGCCTGTTGTTAGTCCTGCTGCTCTCCGAAGGACAGAGGCCTTAGTCTTAAACAAGACCATCGCCCTCTCAATGCTTTCTGTGGAGGGTCAAGTACATGATGCTCTCCCTGGCCCAGTTCTTGTCTGTCCTGGATACTGGAAAGTGGAGGTTACTCCAAGGGAGTGCTGTACAGGTAGAGGCCGTCACCCCAACCACTGACGCAGTCACCCCAGTCTTTTCATTGCAGAGTCTCACAATGTACAGGCCAGCAGGGGCACTAGTCCTCCAAGTCCCTTTGCTCTGTGGCTACAGTCACTAAGCCACTTTAGTTTATCCATAGCGGAAGACACCCATCCCATGGGGCAGCATTTCCTCCTGTGTTAGCGATCCATCTCGTCCAACAGAAGCATCATAAAAATCATTCAGCATAGCTATATCCTATCTTTCTTTTTGCTCCTCCTAACGACTTTCAGAGGAGCACCTCTCCTACTGTTTCAGAAGATGCAAATGTTGCTCTTCAAAGGTGCTAATAAGAGGGTTATAGACTCAGAAAGAGGAAAGGGTTGTTACTCATTATTTCATTGTGCCAAAAAAGGACAGAGGCCTGTGGCCTATATTGGACCTTTGATCTCAGAATGCCTTCATGCAGAAGAACAAATTCTAAATGGTCACACTAGCCCAGATCTTAGCTTTTCTGGACTTGGGGTCTCGATTGTTGTCCTTGGATCTGCAGAATGCATACTTTCATATACCTGTCCTGCAGTTCCACAGACGTCACTTGGGGTGCAAGGTTAGCCAGAAACATTTTCAGTTAGCAGTGCTTCCTTTCAGTCTCACCAGCATCCCTCAAGTGCTCTCAAAAGTGATGGATCACAGTACACCTTTGGAGGCTGGGCATATCAGTTTTCCCTTGCCTCGACAACTGACTTTTGAAGATTGGCTCGCCACAGTGAGTCCCATACCACCTCCATATGACAGCTAACCTCTTGACATTGGAGGGGGTCCCTATCAACAAGCTGAAGTCCCACATATCTCCTTCACAGATGCTGCCATTCATTGAAGCTATCCTGGATGCTGTGCAGTTCAAGGTCTTCCTCTACCGTAATGAGTCCAGACATTTGACTTAAGATCCCGATGTTTCAGCCTCAGTCCTGGACCTTGGTGAGAACAGCTCTGAGTCTTCTTGGCCTCTTATCCTCCTGCAGCTTCCTGGTCGACTATGCCAGGTGGCACTTGCTGTTTCTAGATTTCAATCTGAAGTTCCAGTGGGCCCAGCAATGAGGAAATCTATTGGATACCATCCAGATCTCAGAGGAGACGACTCATGATTTGCAATGGTGGCTGCTCTAGCACAACTAATACAGCAGCAAGCGCACCTCCCTCCCCCGCCCAGTGCGGACAGTGGTGGTGATGCAAGCACCACTACTTGGTTGGGGAGGTTATCTGGGGGAATTAGAGATCAGTGGACTCTGGTGTCCGACAGAAGCCCAGCTCGACATCAATCTATTGGGGTTGCAGGCCCTTCGTCTAGCACTGCAGGCTTTCCTGCCATCCAGCAAGGGGAGGCTTGTGTAGGTTCTTACGGAGAACACCATGTGGTATTGCAACAAGCAGGGAGGAATGAGGTCCTGTGCCAGGAGTCACTGCACCTCTGGAGTTGGTTGGAGTGTCAGGGTATTTCCCTAGTCGTGAACCACCTGCAGGATTCTTAAATGGCAGAGCTGACAAGATAAGCAGGTGGCGTCTGGCAGATCATTAATGGTGTCTACATTCAGAGTTGGCGCAGATCATCTTCTCAATGTGGGGAAACCCCTGGCTAGATGTTTTCGCCACCATCAAAAATGCAGTGTGTCAAGGGTTTTGCATATTGGAGTCTAGGGCCAGCCAAACTGTCATGTGCACTTGGCATGTTCTCCACCGGCACAGCCCAGTGAAGAACACGCCCAGCCTCCCCAGGCACTGCCTGAGCATCAAAACAGGATGCTCAGGCCAATCATAACGCTGCCCCTGCAGCATCATGATTGGCTGGAGAGCCCGGAAGCTTTGAGTGCTTCCGGTGCTTCCAGCAGAGGAGTAGAGGCGTGCAGTGGTGGGAGAGGCGTGCGGCGGAGAAGGTAAGTTTTTTATTTTTGTTTAATCCCCCCACCTTACTACCCCCGTTCCGAGTGAGCCACCACTGAAACTAACTAACTAGTACAGGTGTCCGGGGAGGAGGGTGGGCGCATGCGAGTCTACAGCACTACATGCCACAAACAGATGCTTACTTGGTAAGTGACATTTTCTGTTTGAAGCATGCTTGGCTGTAGATACACATGCTTAGCATTGACTGTAAAGCAGTCCTCCTCCATACGCGGAGGCTATCCTGTGGGAGTTACAGTTGTTTGGAATAGTGTGCGTAGACCAGCTTGGCCCACATTGGCTTGCTGATGGGCCAGTACATCTACACAATGTTTTGTAAATGTATGTAAGTGTACACCATGTAGCTGCTTTACATAGGTCTGCCATTGGTATGTTTCCTAGGAAGGCCATTGAACATCCTTTTTTATGAGTAAAGTTCTTTTAGCTTTAGCATGTTTGGATGAATTTAACAATCCATCGAGCAATGCCTGACTTAGAAATGGCCCTTCCTTTGTAAGGTTTTGAGAAAACAACAAATAGCTGTTGTGTCTTTATAAATGATTTAGTCTTGTCAGTGTAATACATGAGAGCTCTTTTTATGTCTAAATTATGCAGAACACTTTCTGCAACTGAGTCAGGTTGGGGGAAAAAAAGACATGCAGTTCAATAGATTAAGGTGGAATTGTGAGACCGCCTTAGGAAGAAATTTGGCAACCCTATCAATATGTATTTGGAAGAAGGGTTCTTCATAAGTTAACGCCTGAAACTCACTGAAACGTCTGAGTGAAGTGATAGTGACTAGGAATGTTACCTTCCAGGATACAAACTGGAGGGGGCAGGAGTGGAGGGGTTCAAATGGAGGGCCCATTAATCTTGTTGATACAATATTGAGATTCCACGTGTGAGCTGCTGGCACTATAGGAGGAATGACTCTCTTAAGACCTTCCAGGAAGGCTTTTATGTCTGGAATCCTGAATAGGGAAGTGTCTTGCCTATTTTGTAGATATGCAGCTACCACCGCTAGGTGTAGCCTTATACATGTTAAAGCTAAACCAGTAGCAGATAATACCCTGTACTTTAGCTGCTAAGGGATCAATGTGTTTGGAATGACAATAGTGAACAAATCTTTTCCATTTGTCATTGCAACAGGCCGAGTATTAGGCCTGCGTGCCTCTTTAAGAATGTCCATACACGGTTGTGGTTAGTTGAGGTAGCCGAATTCTAGGACTTCATGAGCCGGATTGCAAGGTTGAATAATCCGGGGTCCGGGTGTCCGATTGCTCAATGGTTCTGCGTGAGAAAGTCCTGCCTGTTCAGCAGTGCTTCGTGGGGGAACTACTGACCGTTCAAGAAGTGTGGTGAACCATGGTTTCTGTGCCCAAGTGGGAGCCACAAGGATTTGGGTGAGAGATGTCTACTGAAGCCTGCCAACCACAAATGGAAGCAGTGGGAGAGGTGGAAAAGTGTAAGCAAATATCCCAGAACAACTCATCCATAGTGTGTTGCCATTGGACAGAGCGTGGAAACCTCGAGGCAAAGTGTGGGCATTTGGCTTTTCTGCTGTCGTGAAAAGGTCTATTTGCGGTCGTCTCCAACGCTGGAAGTATTGGAGGAGGACTTGTGGTTGGAGTTCCCACTCGGACATATTGGCGCATCCTGCTGAAGAGATCTGCAAAGTCGCTGTCCACTCCTGGCAGGTGCTCTGCTAACAGCTGAATGTTGAATTGGAGAGCCCACTTCCAAATGGTCTGGGCTAAATGGGAAAGCTGTGGTGACCTAGTTCTCCCTCGCCTTTGGAGAGGATACATGGCTGTCATGTTTTCCATCTTGATAAAGACTATGTTGCCAATTAGGTGAGGAAACGAGATTTTCTGTGAACAGATAGTAACTCCAGGTGATTTACGTGGAGATGTCCCTGACTGGATGCCCAGTAGCCCTGGACAGTTAGATCTTGGAAATGCGCTCCTCCTCCCGCAAGAGGGGCGTCCATTGTTCTTGTTCTCTGCAGAAAAGGGTCTAGAAAAGGCTGTCATTTTAACAGGTTGTTGGTGTTCCACCGATGCAGAGTGTCAAGCTTCACGTCAAACCAACGCTAGATCTTCCCATTGACCCTCCGCATGAGTCCATCGGTGCGTTAAGCACTCCTGTAACGGACGCATATTTAGTCTGGCATGAGGTACTATGGCTATATATGAAACCATCATCTCTAGGAGACGCATGAAGGTCCTCACTGTTACTTGTTGACCTGGTTAAAATTGGGGAATGAGTGCCTGGAATGATTGTATCCTGGAAGTATTCAGATAAGCTATACCTAGTTGTGAGTTCAGAATCTCTCCTAGGTAAGGTTGCATTTGAATGGGTTGGAGGTGGGATTTTAAGGCACTGATTGTAAAGCCTAGTTCATGAAGTAGGCTTATGGGACCTTCGTGTGTTGAAATTGCTTTTGATGAGCCAGTCATCCAGATAGGGAAAGACATATATGCCTTGTAGCGCAGGTGAGCAGCTACTACAGCAAGACATTTGGTAAGGACCCCGGGTGCGGTAGTGACCCCAAGGGGGAGCACTTTGAACTGGAAATGCTGACCATTTTTTACAAACCTCAGATATTGGCGATGTGCCGGGTTTTGCGGTTGTGGCGGATGGTTGTGTAAATCGCTTGGTGGTGATCTTAAAGCCTCCACGGTAAGAGGTGCAGTGAAAGGAGCCATGGTGAGATGGTATCTGCAGCAGTCCCCCGGCTTTAGCGGTTTCATTGTATTTTTTGATTTTGAGTATCTACTTAAAGACCAAAAAGATGTCGCCCATCAAACAGGAGGGACAGGAGATTTCGTTGGAATTAGGGTTTAAACCCTGAAACCCAGAGCCAGGCATACCTGCATAATGATATGCTAGAATGTATTCCTCTAGCTGCAGTATCGACAGGTTGTATGTTAGAACAACGAGTTCCTCAATGACTCCCTAAACAACGTGGTTTCTAGTACGACCGCGTCTCAACCACGATTTATTTTACCACACATTCCTTTACCACGAATTTTCGTAGTAAAGGAATGCATGGTAAACCCACCACCTAAAAACTAAACCGAACCCCTCCCACTGCATAAAAACTACCCCGTACATCCCCACCTCCCACCCCTAAAAACTTGCACGAACCCCCAACCTCTTAGTATCTACCCTGAACCCCTCCCACCCCCTAAAAACTAACACAAACCCACTCCCACCCCCTAAAAACTAACACAAACCCACTCCCACCCCCTAAAAACTATCACTAACCCCCACCCCTAAAAACTAATACCCCCACCCCCTAAAAACTAACATACCCCCCCACCCCCACAAACCCCTCCCACCCCCTAAAAACTAACACAAACCCACTCCCACCCCCTAAAAACTAACACAAACCCACTCCCACCCCCTAAAAACTATCACTAACCCCACCCCTAAAAACTAATACCCCACCCCCTAAAAACTAACATACCCCCCCACCCCCACAAACCCCTCCCACCCCCTAAAAACTAACACAAACCCACTCCCACCCCCTAAAAACTATCAATAACCCCCACCCACTAAAAACTAACTCGAACCCCCAACTAACAAACCCTTGCCACCCCCTAAAAACTAATTCGAACCCCTCCCACCACCTAAAAACTAACACGAACCCCCACCCCTAAAAACTAACATACCCCCCTCAACCCCACGAACCCCTCCCACCACCAAAAATCTAACACAAACCCTCCACCCCTGAACCCCTCTTACCTGTCCCTGAACCCCCCTTACCTGTTCCTGTCCGACGCTACTCTGAACTCCGCCCTGCACGAACACTAGACTGATTTAGTCTTAACCACGCACATGCGTGGTTAAGGCTAGGTTGTTGTTCGTGTAAGTCGTTGTTCAGTTTGCGTGACTCCGGAACTCGTTGTTCCGGAGTCGTTTTTGAGGATGTTTCCCGTACCAACAACAAGGAGGGCACAGCGAATCATGGTATTGGATATTAATATTCCCTCAGAGGCAATTTGATATGCCGGTTTTAAATGTTCGTCTGGGAGGTATTTGAGTATCTCCTCCATCTTATACCAGTGAGCCCCACCATATCTAGAGAGGAGGCCGATAGAATTTGCGATCTGCCATTGATTGGTGGATTGTGCGGCCACTCTCTTTCCAGCTGCATCAATCTTTTTACTCTCCTTAGCTAGTGGAGGCGCCTCGCTGGAAGTTTGTGAATTGGCCCTTTTACGTGCAGTTGCCATAACCAAAGAGTCTGGAGCAAGTAGACCTTTCATATATATGTGGTCCTTAGAGGATTCTTTAGATTTTCTATCTACCCTTGGCGTTATGACCCTAGATCTTATCGGGTCATTGAAAATGTCAGTGGAGTGGCTGAGCATGGGTTTGAGCATGGGCAAGTGTTGTGATGAACATTGTGTGGAGGAGAGCGTTTCAAATAAAAAAAATCATCCTCTAGGGGCTCTGTATGTAATTGCACATTATGGAAGGTGGCCGCTCTACCAATTAAATCATGGTAGGTGGTAGTGTCATCAGGGGGAGAGGGTTTCGCAGGGTACGGATCAGGATCTGTATCAGCTGGTGATTCGGTGTCATATCTGCCCCTGGGTCTTCTTGTGGTAGGAGATCGAAAGTGTCCCTCTCATCTCCACCCCCATGTAAAAATGTAATGACCCTTCCAGGGAATATGGTGCAGGGGCAGCCGGTGAAGCAGGTGGTGAGGGTGTATGGTGTGGAGCCAGTGTAGATGGTGGGCTGATGTACAAGGGCTTGTGGCCTTGTCCATCTTCTTCCTGTGTTTGGGTGGAGTTGGAACATCCAAAGCCTCCTCAAAACTAAATGGTCTTAGAGGGTCAGGCACCAGTGTGTGGGCTTCATGCAATTATCTGTCCACTACCAGGGTGGATCATAATGTGCTTCAGTCTAGAATCAATTTCCTCCTGTAATCTATGAAGTACGAGTTCCACAGTCTCCAACCCATGTGCTGCTTTGGGGGCTGCAAAAGATTTTGGCTTCGACGCAGAGGGTTTTGGTGCCGAAGTTGTAGGCTCCAAAGCAGCTGGCTTCGGTGCAGATATTGGGCGGTGTTTCGATGCCGAAGTTTGACTCTAAAGGTTGACTCGGCTCCAATGCAGGAGTGGTCGGTTCTGAAGCATGCGGCTTCAATGATTTTTTTGTGGCTGGGAGTATCTGAAACAGACGGTCGGTGCCAACCATGGCCAGAAGGTAGTGGTGGCCCGGCAATGGTTCTAGGTCTCTATGGAATGGGCTGTTGACCCTTTGTGGTGGGGGCACAGTACTCATGGCTGGTTGAGCTGTAATCAGATCCTGCAGCTCGATCTTGGAACCGGAGCAACTGTGGTGGGAGAAGGCTTCTTCCTGGAGGTCCTCGGGTCCGAAGAGGTCTTGTGTTTCATCCACGCTCCTTCAAGACATCTCGACACGTTGAGCCCAATGTTCACAAAGAGTCTTCTTGGACCTGAAGGAGTGGCATGCCTCGCAGCTGGCCTCTTGGTGCTCAGGGGTGAGGCAAGCTGCGAGGCATGCCACAATTAGCGCTTGCCGCGAGGCTCCGTCCTTTGCTTTTTAAAAATTGCTTTTATCGTGCAACATTGTATCACTGTGTGTGCGCGCTTACGTGTGCTTTCAACTTTGCCCAGCACTCGCACTTCTGAGCACTGCTTGTATCGCGTGTTTTGAATTCTTCCTGCCAAGTACAAACCTGTGTTTTAATCCTTAAATCTGCCTAAATACTTACCTGAGCTTTGCCTCCGCTGTCCCCGGTCCGTCACGGCTCTTGGTGCCGATTGTACGGAGGGACGTGGCTCCTCCCACCATCGAGTGGCCTCATTTCCAGCCAGGGGGTATTTCTTTCGGATGGGGGCTTGGCCGCGTAGCTGCAATTAGCGCTTGCCGCGAGGCTCCGTCCTCTGCTTTTTAAAAATTGCTTTTATCGTGTAACATTGTATCACTGTGTCTGCGCGCTTACGTGTGCTTTCAACTTTGCCCAGCACTCGCGCTTCTGAGCACTGCTTGTATCGCGTGTTTTGAATTCTTCCTGCCAAGTACAAACCTGTGTTTTAATCCTTAAATCTGCCTAAATACTTACTTACCTGAGCTTTGCCTCCGCTGTTCCCGGTCCGTCACGGCTCTTGGTGCCGATTGTACGGAGGGACGTGGCTCCGCCCACTATCGAGTGGCCTCATTTCCAGCCAGGGGGTATTTCTTTCGGATGGGGGCTCAGCCGCGCAGCGGGCGCGCCGAAGGCAAGCCTGTCTGCGCCCGTCCGCGCTTGGACGACGCCAGTCACTCTGCCAGTTTTGAGGAAAACTCCTACTCTTATTCCTGCGACAACCTTCTGGCTATTAGATCTTCAATAAGCACGGACTGCTCTCCCCTCTCTAATCCCCCTATAGGCCCCTTCTGTTGCAGGAACTGTGGCTATAATTCTGAAGTTACCCTGCGACCCCCTCCTAAACAGTCACTGGTTGCAGGACAGTACATTAAAATGCTCAGTCTTAATTGCCGGTCATTGGTCAAACACTACGTAGACGTGTTCGACCTACTCCAAGACAAGTCTCCGGATGTCTTTTTCCTGACAGAAACCTGGTTGTCAGCCGACACGCTGGTTGAACCGGGTCTGGCGCTTCCCACAGGCTATAGCATCTGCACCCTCAATCGAGAGTCAAGGGGGGGGGCGGGGTGGCAATTGTCTGCAAATCACACTTCACCTGCACACTGGTTAAGGAAGATGTAGCGGGCTGTGAGTGTGGCCGTTTTGGGATCTCTCTCAATGCTAATTTCACCTTGACGGGCCTAATAGTGTACCGTCCTCCGGGCCCTTCTAAGGAGGGGAGGATTGCGCTGGCAGATCTAGTAGGCACTCTGGTTGTGAGGTATGCCAACTTTCTGGTCATTGGTGATTTAAACCTACACCTTGACAATCCTCATGATTCAGAGGCGGTTAATTTTTCCGCGGACCTTGCGGCCTGCCAGCTGCTCCGAATGGTCCACGGTCCCACTCACTCTGCGGGCCACCTACTTGACCCAGTTTTCTCCAACCTTTCGGGTCTCTCAGTTTCTACCCCCCACTCCGCTATGCTGGACGGATCATTATCTGATCTCTATGAAGCTTCTTGGGGTGGTGTCATCCCGCAAGCCCCATCAGAATTGCACTCTCCGCCGTCCCTGGCAGAAATTAAACTTTGACCAGTTCTGCACCTCCCTCTCATCAAGTATGCCCTGCTGGCCAGACGACCCTGACTTGGCCAGTGATGTTTTCACCGACTGGATAAGGCTTCCGCTGGATGCTATGGTCCCGGCCAAGTGGTCAAAGGGTCGTAATACCAAGTCCAACCCCTGATACAATGGCAACCTCTCCATCATGCACAAAGCGTGTAAACGGCTGGAACGGGAGTGGAGGCGAGATTTTGATATCACTCTGAAAGGCCATTATCAATCCGCCATAAAAAATACCACAGGGCTGTTCAGAAAGCACGGGCTTCCTATTTCTCGGAGGAGATCAGAAATAGTCAGAATGCCACCAAGAAGATCTACTCCATCATTACTAACCTAAAAAACGCTGGGGCACCTAGGGCACCCACAGTCTAGTCTAATGAGCACTGTGAGGACCTAGCCACCTTTTTCATAAACAAGGTGGAAAACATCTACAAAACCTTCCCTTCGACGGTTCTGGGTAGTGATTCCGAGGACTTATCTCCATCCGCCCATATATTAGCCACCTATCCACCCATTACTGAAGAAGCACTTACTACACTCTGCTGGAAGGTTAAATCTGGTTCCCCGACTGACCCTATGAAGCCGGAACATCTGAGGAGATTACTATCTGTCCTACTTACACCGCTGGGCCAGGTTATCAACCTGTCTCTGGCCAGGGCCATTGTCCCTAGGTCATGGAAGCAGGCCAGTGTTATGCCGCTTCTAAAGAAGCCCACATTAGACCCGACTAAACTGGAGAACTTCCGCCCTATCTCCCTGCTGCCTTGGATTTCAAAAATCACCGAAGCACATGTCAATTCCATCTCGTCTAATTATCTGGAGGAAAATCACATTCTGGACTCCTCTCAGTGTGGCTTCCGCCGTGGCCTCAGCACTGAATCAGCCCTCCTAGCTGTATCTGAACATCTGAGAGCAGCTCTGGATGAGGGACGGACCTCGGCACTGATCCTATTGGATCTCAGTGCCGCCTTTGATACGGTCTCGCACCAGATCTTGATTCAAAGACTTTAGGAGGCCGGCATTGCGGGCGCTGCCCTATCCTGGCTCACCTCTTTTCTCTGACAGGTCTTTCCAAGTTTCGGCTCCCCCTTTTTCATCTAGGGTGTTTCCCATCAAACAGGGGGTCCCACAGGGCTCTGCGCTAAGCCCTACACTTTTCAACTTGTATGTCCAGCCGCTGGCCGCACGAGCTAAAAGGAGAGGGTTGACGATCGTGTCATATGCAGATGACACCCAACTTGTAGTCGCCCTCTCCAATGACTGCCAAAATGATGCGGCCAAGTTTCAAAGTGGCCTGGCGGATGTAGCAGAGTGGTTGACTGCCAATTGCCTACAGCTCAATGCCAGCAAGACTGAGGTCCTGCTGGTTGGGAAGGATCATGAGCTGTGGAGCGGACATTGGTGGCCCTCCTCCCTGGGACCCCCCCCCCACTCCAAAAAAGGTGGTGAAAAATCTGGGCGTATGGGTTGACTCGGCGCTGAGCTTCCAAGCTCAAACCAAGAGGGTGGCAGCGACATGTCTTGGCATTCTGCGCAGTCTTAGACCCTTGTTGGGTTTCTTTGACCCCTCCATCCGGCAGACCATTGTGCAAGCATCTGTCCTATCTAGACTGGACTACGCCAGCGTGCTCTATCTTGGGGTCAATAAGACCGAGATCTCAAGACTTCAGCGGGTCCAGAATGTTGCCGCCAGAACTCTTCTTGCCATGCCCAGTCGCTGCCCCACCTCCAGCACCATTCGGCGGCTACACTGGCTGCCAATGGAGAGGCGGGTGGAGTTTAAATCTCTCCGCTTTGCTTTTAAGATCTTGATATCCCCCACCTCTGGCATAATATCTGGCTTGCTCTCGACCTACACTCCCTCGCGTCATCTGCGCTCTGCAGGCAAACACTTGGTCTCTATACCACGTGTGAAGAGGGCTCGTGCTGGTGGTCGCTCGTTCCGCGTTCTGGCTGCCAAGCTCTGGAATGATCTTCCGCCTCACATCCGGAGCATGGACAACTACCTGACCTTTCGGAAAGCGTTAAAGACCCATCTGTTCCCTCATTAGGTCCCCCTTCCTCTGACCCTTATGTCTTCCCTGGTCCATCTTGTTTTCTCTTAGGAGGGATACTCGCTGCTTAGCCTCTATTTTGCTCAGCGCCGGGACGCCCCGTTGCTGGGGCAGCTGTGCGCTCTACAAGCTATTTTAACATAACATAACACCTGGTGAAGGTAGGTGCAAGGAAATTTTGCATAACACTGAGGACAAAATCGAAAAGGTGTCCATTCCATCACCGAGTGGACATGATGTGGGTTAAACACCCAACGATGAAAGTAGCGCCCTGAAGGGCAAAGGCACATGAGGGGTGCAGTCGGCACAATTCACCCCTACGAAGTTGACGTCTTTGAATGGAACAGGAGGTAGTGAAAGAGGACCGTGATCGAAAGCAATACCGACAGGAAGTAGGCATATACCGAAAAAGCTATAGTACAATGTGTCGAATCAGAGCAGAAGAGCACACGTCTGAACCCGACGGCGGAAAAAAACAATCCAACAATGGAGTCGATAACCATGCGTGTTACCAGCAGAAAGAGGAGTCACACTACCTCGTGACTCGAAAGACTTTCTTAGAAGAAAAGCAACTTGCACACACCTGAGCCCAACCCTAGAAGGCAGGATTATGCCAAGCATGTCTATCTACAGCCACATATGCCTCGAATAAGGCAATTACACAGCGTAATGTGGCACACATTGTGATAGTATTACACCCTTATTTTGTCATTTCTACACAGGTTAACACAGCCGGAACAAAGGTTTAACGTCCTTATTATGGCCATATACACAACAGAAAGGGGACCAGTCAACTTTTGCTAAGGGCTTTACACTGCGCAGCAACACGTGTTGCTGCGCTTTTAGTAACTTTTGATCCATTTGAGCTAGAAAGAAATATTTTTGTTAAAATCTGCAGATTATGGAGATGATGGATTAAGTGGCAAATTTGGCAAATACATAATTATGCGGAAAAGGCAGCAGTTGCAAAATCTCATAATTCTGGTGACTCTGCCTTGGCTTTAAGACACTTCTAGCATGGCTGACAGACATCTGTCTCGTTTGTGATGCAGTATCCCAGCTGCCAAAGTCCAAACAAGGCCCTTAGTCTTGGTATGGTTCCCAGCAGTGCAGCAGTTTTTAGAAACTGTGCCAGGAACTGCTATTTCTCCAGCTACATCTCCTAGTGCGAAACAAAACTTCACTTCATAAGGGCTCTTTTGAAATGACAGAAAATTCATTGCACCCGTCATTTCTTGAAGACCGGCTCACTTTAAAACCAGAACAAGCAAGAATTGGCCTTTTGGCTTTGTCAAAGATTGTTTTGTTTCGTCATGGTTTTTGTAACGCTTTTCTGTTGTAGGAGCTGTAAGGCCTTCGTGAACATATATGTATATATAAACTGGCTGCAAGCGAAAATATTTGTTGTTTTTATTGTTCTTAAAAAAAAAAAAAACCTGCATAAAATTGCCACAGTATTTCCTCGTGCTCTAATGTGCTCCTTGTGAATGAGCAGAATGCTGCTACTCACAGTGAAGTTAGCCAGTGGCTGTACTGGAGTGATGCACTGTCCCATGCTGTAATAGGAGGAAGAAAATGTGAAAGACAACACCAGACCAATGGAACACGAGGAATGACTAACAGCCCCTACAGGTGCATGTATACAATTTTTGTAAAATTAAAAGGTCTTGGCTAACGCCATACCTAAAAAGATAGCAGTTGCACGAGCACACAAATCGTGTATTTTCTCCTTCAGATTTTAACATCATCCCCCTTTGGTACGAGAATGTCCGCGCCAGAGCTGACCCCTTTCTTGACCGTACCTTTACCACAGGATGGCAGTGGAGGCCACACCCTGCACCTGCTACTGAGGGCTTTTTTATCTGCTCAGGGGCCAGGCTGGAGGGCATGCAGTGTGTACTTACGTTTCCAGTAAGCACTTTCTTAACCATTTTGAAGATGAGGTAACTCCAGTAGATGTGCAGCGTCTGCAGGGTGAACATGATCATATTGAAGAAGTAATACAGGAAGAAGGTAGGGCAGATGTACAGCGGGTACACCACTGTGGCGTAGATAATCCTATAGGACAAAGAAAATGGAGTGGAAAAAATATTGAAACTCTCAGATAACTACTAATCTTAAAATGTCAATCAAAGCAGTTACACAAAAAATATATGTAGGCAGGTTCTCACTGTAGCCACTAAGCGGGGGGGGGGGAGGGGAGGGATCGGCTTTTCAAAGAGAAGTAAAATCGTGGAATGCTACAGCCCTTATTATAAGTGGCCACTTAATTCTGATGAGGCCGGTTACGTAAGTTAGCAACCCCATCTCTATGGAGACCCAAGTTTTGGGCTGCTGAAAATCCAGGGGAAAGTCCCGGCCAATAGGAGGATTTCATGGGGAATCAGTAATTCCTCATTTGTTGGTGGACCCTCGTGGTCCAACTTGTAATGAGTCAGATTTCGCATGGCCATGGATTACCAGTACCCCCTTTATCAGCAATTCCACTGGTGGAGAAATAATGGCCCATTTCCCAGGCACTCGTAATGAGGGCTTTTGTGAGAGAGGGTAGAACATACAAGGAGGACTTAAGTGCTAATTAGGTTATTTGTCCCAGTCTGGACTGGATTAGAAATTAAAATCACAACCAGAGCTTCTCCATTATCGTAAAGACATTCAACCTCCGAAGAGCAAGGACTGTTACTTTTGTGGCTTCCAGTGTCACATATAAAAAGCTCGCGTCCACTCACCAGCCAGGGAAAATGATAAGTCGCGTGATGATGAACATAACAGCGAAGATGACGAATAAGACATTGCAGGAGGTCTTCCAGCCAGCATAACTGCACATCTTAGCAGCCTGCGCAAAACACAAAAAAGAAACACTTACACATGCCTGCCTTATGATAAATTCAATATCCAAGAAAAAAAAGCAGCAATCCCGCAAGATAAGAATTATCCTTATTAGACCATGCATCATAGGTTTCTTTTAAAACTCAGCGGAGACAGCAAGGCGTTGGCTCTGACTTGTGAAGTTTAAAAGCAATAGGAAACAGCACCCCGCCCCACCCCCACTTTTGATACACTTCTATGCTTTTTTAAAACATAAGCCCATGCTCTTCCTAGTCCATCCAACTCTTCCCCAAAATATTATTCATCCACTAATCATGCCGTGCACCTAGTCTGGAGGCAGTAAGGCTTTCAGGAGGCAAAAAGATTAGTAATAGCACACTTAAGGGTAATTAGTGGTGAAACAGCAGATTTCTAAAAATGAAAACTAAACTACATCAAAATACTTATCCATTATACAGGCAGCGAGTGATCTGCAAGGGACAATTTGAAACAAACATTTCCCTGTGCACGTAAGCCTCGCTCAGGAATCCATTGCTTCCTCTCTAACCAGCTTGCCCCAGTGTATTTAAGGATTGGCTTCTATGGATTATTTTAGAACAGGGCAACCAGTGGGCCTGTGAGGAAGGAAAATGCTACTCACCTGTAACAATCGGTTTCAGCTTGAAGTGCAATAGATTCACATGCTGTGCCCACTCCTGCCATCTAGTGTTGGGTGAGAATTTTACTAGTTGTTTTTGTTCGGAGTGGAAATTTTTATTTCCAGGTGACTTGTGATCCCTCCCCAAAACCCACAATCCACCAGGACAAACACTCCACCTTACCTTTTTTTTATTTCATCTCCAGAAGGCAAAAGGAGTCATGTGGGCAATTGCGGAGCAGGACAGTAGATGTGCTCCGGTGCATTGTAATAGTGATTTTATGTGTTTACTGGCTGAAACATCTTACTGCAAGCGTGTATCCAGGGAGGCAGGAGGGGGCATGTGAATCTTAAGTACTCAAGCTGCAATTCGACTCTTACATGGAAGTAACATTTTCTCTTTGGAGCACGCGCTGTTGTAGGTCGCATGCTTTGCACAGATTGAAATGCAGTGTCCTTCTCCCTAAAGATGGGCTTGCAATAAGACAGGGAAGATGTTTGGAACCTCTGCCCAACCTGTACCTCCTAGCGGGCATGAAAGTCTACACAATAATGCTTTGGGAACATGTCTGGTGTAGACCATGTTGCAGCTTTACTGATGTCTGCAAGCAAGATATTTCCTATGAAAGCCACGGTGGTTCCTTTCTTAGAGTAGAATGTGCCCTGGGTGTAGCATTTAGTGCACACTTCGCTTTGGCATGACACACCTGAATGTACCCAACTATCCATTGTGCAAGCTCGACTTGGAACTACAAATCTGTGGAAGGGCAGAACGGTAGTCCCCAAGAATGCTTTGATGGGAGAGTCTGTTGTGTTTGTCAACAAAAAAGCATGGAAGAGAGGGCACAATTATTAGCATAAGAACAGGGTCGGATTGGTAAGGCGGGCACTCGGCACTGGACAATGGGCTGGTATTCGAGTTGCAGCCGTGGGCCGTTTTTTCCACCAGCGTGCTGGCTGATAGGGGCTGTGTCTGCAGTTCAGATGCCGCCACCGACCCTGTGGAGGCATGAGCAGCCTTTCCAGAGGCAAAAGGGCCTCTATTACCTCCCTTTTACCAATGGGGCGGAGGTGTTAGTCCCGGTCTCTGGCTGTGCCGGGCCATTAATATATGCAGATTGTGCAGGGGCGGGGGGCCTGCGAAGAAGTGGCCTTACTTATATTCAGGTGTGGTCCCCCATTTTATATCTTAAAGAAGTTGAGAAAACATTGTTCTTATATATAAACTCCCTCCTTCCTTTTATAAAACTTAAAACACTGAAGCAGTGTCTTAAAAAAAAAAAAAAACCAGACGCAATCCGCAAATGTGGGACACTTTTTTTTTTTTAGGGTGCCCGGGCCAAGTTTTGATCCCAATCCAACTCTGCATAAGAAGCTATATAAAGTGCATGAGTGTGACCCTCAGCTGTCAAGTTCTGCCCCTCTTCAAATCTACGAACCTACCCACCTTAGGAGCTTATGTCCTCTCCTTCTGGTCATGCAATCATCCCTCGCCACTCCATCTCTGCTATGCAGTGCCCTCCAACCTCGCGTGGCTCCTCCACTGCCCCATGAGGATCGATCCCTCAGGTGACACTCACCATGCCACGCTGTAGATCCCTGCCTGAATGTAGGTCAGGCTCGAGTGCTGGGGCTCAAATCGAATGCTTGCCCCTGCAATATGTTGGCGTCAGCAGCTGGCAGCCACCATCTTCCAATGGTCTGGGCCTTGCCGGCTATGAGGTGCAACCAACCACAGCTCCTCACAGGCTCTGCCACTCACAGCTCTCCCCTATTGGACGATCACACCATGGCCGTCCGAGCCAAAGGGAGCTCGTGCCACAGCTGGTGCAGGCAATGACAAGAGAAGCGTTGTTTCACTGGTGCACGGAGCAGGCAAACATGGTCAAGATGGTGGCACCACAATGAAGGCACGAACTGGATTGTACTGGTGCACACATGTGCCAATGCCCAGCCCTGCACTTGTGTATGGTCTATGGCTTGATATGCCCCATCTGGGCCGCACAGGGCAGTTGGTCCCCAGGACTGTACTATTACGACCGTCATCTGCCGTGAAGCAATCCCAATGCCTGGGAGTGTGCGGGGGCAGATGCGACAAGTAAGGCAGCAAGGGACCACGGCTAGGGTCTGGGTACTGCAGTTCACGGGTTAAGTTAAAGAGCGCTGCTGGGGAAAATGAGTACTGCTTCTGCACAAGAGAGCCAAGTCCTGCTTAAGACATATCACCCAGGGCTCCCCTCGAAACACACCCTTTAGGGGTGTGCGTGCACGAGTGGCATGGTTGTCCCCATATGTGGTAGTCTCTGTGAAAGTATGCCCCTTTGTAGGTCGGTGTGAGTATGCGTCTTTGTGAGTGCTGGGCTTGTGAGTGCCGGGCTTGTGAGTGCCGGCCCATTTGAATGGTTGGCTCTAAATGTGTTGGGTGCATATATTACTGCTTTGTATGCACCCATATTCGTGCCTCTTTGCACATGCACATTACAAAAGGCAAGTCTAATGGATTAGTCAACGTTTGCTGAATTGTTTGGTACCATATGCAGGATTCATTTTGGTGTGTCGCCCCCTTGTTTGTCATATATGTAAAACATGTGGCACTTTCCATGTAAGGAGTCTTATACTGTGTAGCTAACGAAGCACTGATTAATTGTATTTGGTTATTTATCTCTTGATAAAAATCAATCCTTGTGCAAACTTAGTAAGAAATAACGGCTGCCAGCAGGGCTGTTTTAAGCAAACGAAAAAGGCTCAAAAGAGAGCCACTGACTAGCCATGCCCTGAATGCTTGGCAGGTGCCCAGCGTGGAAGTGAGTCACCCTAGAGCCGAGCACATTTGCACATCACACGGGACTTTATCTGCCCCCCTTCCCTCCCATCGCTGCATTTCCGGCCCTGCACTTGATGTGTGCCAGCTGCCTTGGCTGGGCGCCCAGCAGAACCTGGCAGGAGGGGTGAGGCACCTCCCTGTCCTCTTAAGAAGGGTACAGCAAGCACACTCTTGCCTACGCCCTGTCATGCCACACACTCTGGGTCCACTCGGGGTGAAAGGTGCTGCAATGCCATGCTGAGATCATATTGTGTGTTGCATGAATAGCCAGGGTTCACAGACTCTAGGGGACACGGGGCCCGGGTTAACTGCTTACAGAACGTCACACTACATAGCTACCAGCAGGTCCCATGTCGCGCCCTACACTTTCCGCCACACGTTTTAACCAATAGAACTTCGTATCTGACATTTACAGGCCCATATTTATAGTACTAGCAGGCAACTAAAAGTCAAGGAATACAAAGTGGTGCTGTCTACAATTTCAGGGCTGGCTGAAATGCAACTTGTGGTAACACAACACCTTCGCCATGTGTTCACAGTCTGGCGCCTTTCACCAGCAACAAATCTACACTAAGGGATAGATGTAGGAAACATTTTTGCGTTGGCAAACGACCAGATTTGCATTATCGGGTCATTTACAAACGCAAAAATGAAAGCGTGGCTGCTGTTCCGCATAGAGGACAGTAGTGTGGAGTTGTCTGAGTGGAATGGCGAAAAGTAGAGTGTTGTGGATTGAAATACAGCGTTGTGTAACAGAGTGGCATAGAGTGGAATCGCGTAGAGTGGCATAGATTGGAGGGGCGCAGAGTGAATTGGTGTAGAGTGCATTGGCGTAGAGTGCAGCGGCATAGGATTCGGCAGCATACAATGCAGCTTTGTAAAATGCAGTGGCGTAGATTAAGTGTTGCATAGTAGACAGCAGTGGCGTAGAGTGCAGTGGTGCAGAGTGGAGTAATAAAGAGTAGAGTGGCGTAGATTACAGTGGTTTAGAGTGGCAGAGTGCATTAGTGTCGACCAGTGCAGGGTAGAGTGGTGAAGAGTAGAGCGGCAGAGTGGTGTAGAGTATAGTGCCTTAGAGTGCAGTGGCGTAGAGTGGAGTGATGCAGAGTGCAGTGGCGTAGAGTGAAATGGCATTGAATGCAGTAGTGCAGAGTAGAGTTTGGTAGAGTTCAGTGGCTTAGACTGAGTGTTGCAGAGTATTGTGTCAGACTGCAGTGGTGTAGAGTGGAATAAAGTGCATTGGCGGAGAGAAGAGTGTCGGAGGGCAGTGGTGTGGAGTACAGTGGTGCACAGTAGAGTGCAGCAGCTTAGAGTAGAGTGGTGCAGAGTAGAGTGCAGCAGCATACAGTGGAGTGCTGTAGAGTGGACTGGTGTAGAGTGCATTGGCGTAGATTCTTGCAGAGAATAGTGGCGTAGAGTGCAGTGATCTCGAAGAGGGCAGCGGCATACAATGTTGGGTGGTAGAATATAAAGGCGTAGATTAGAGAGATGCATGGTAGAGTGCAGTGGTGCAGAGTAGAGCGGCATAGAATGCAGTGGTGTAGAATACAGTGGTGTAGAGTGCAGTAGTGCAGAGCAGAGTGGCGTAGAGTACAGTGGCATAGAGTGGTGAAGAGTAGAGTGGCGTAGAGTGCCTTGGAGAGTATAGTAGCAAAGAGTGGAGTGGCATACATTGCAGTGGCGTAGAGTGGGGTGCTACAGAGTGCAGTGGCATAGAGTGCAGTAATGTAGAGTTCAGTGGCAGAGTGCAGTGTTGAAGAGTAGAGTGCATTGGCGTGGAGTGGAGTGCAGTGGCATAGAGTAACGTAGACAGCAGTGGCGTAGACTACAGTGGTGCAGAGTAGATTGTTTCAGAGTAGATTTGAGTGGAGTGGTACAGGGTGAAGTGGCGTAGACTGCTGTGGTGCAGGGTAGAGTGCACTGGCATAGAGTAATGGCATAAAGGGGTGTAGAGTGCCATGGCATAGAGTGCAGAGTAA
Source organism: Calotriton arnoldi (assembly GCA_963921515.1). Lineage (NCBI taxonomy): Eukaryota > Metazoa > Chordata > Amphibia > Caudata > Salamandridae > Calotriton > Calotriton arnoldi. The sequence continues at coordinate 2,133,838 of CAWUFW010000031.1, forward strand.
ATTAGTGTGACGTACAGTGGATTGGCATAGAGTGCAGGGGCATAGAGTGGAGTTGTACAGAGTAGAGTGCATTGGCATAGAGTGTATTAGCATAAAGTGCAATGGTGTACAGTGCAGAGTGGCGTGGAGTTGTGTAGAGTGGAGTGTCAGAGTACATTGGCACAGAGTAGAGAGGCTTGGTGCAGAGTGGAGTAGAATGCAGTGACAGTGGCATGGTGTCAAGTGAAGTGGTGCAGAGTAGTGTAGTGTCATGGAGTGGTGAAGAGTGTAGTGGCGTAGTGTGGAGTATGCATGGTGTGGTAACACTGCCATTATAGAAAACAAATTTTCAATTGGAATGGCAATTACATTTTCACATACATACAGTTTTACTAATAAAGTTATACAGCGCACAAATGATAATGTGTGGAAATGGCATCATCTAGTGTATTGATTTGTTTTAATCACATTAAAGTATTTGTTTCCAACACATGTCAAAATTAACAGAACAAGTGCTGTATTTGTGCTTTGCTAATTCTGAAATACTTTCATAATTCATTTAAATGTTGTTGTGTGCTAGGGAAAAAACCCTTCCTCTACCCCCAGTATCCAAACGTTTGTCACACAAATCCTCTCACTTTGAAGTCGGAGAAAGAAAAGTAAACACCAAGCTTCCTCAGAAGACAGAACCTGACATTTGACCTTTATCTTTGAATGGACAGCAAATGTGACAAGATAAGAACAAGATTTACAGTCCTATTTACAGAAAGAAGCACTCATTGAAGAATACAAGGAGCGATAGTGTGAAAAGGCTTTGCTCATTGATTGGGGACAAACTGAACCCTGACAGCCTAAAACATATAAAGCCAGCAAATAGGAAGCCAGAAACTGAGTTACAAACCACAAAGCCAATGGAAAACAATGGGCGGAATGCATTCCCATGGAAGCTTTCTGAATGTCCCAAAGATGTATTTAGCAAACCAGACAGCTGTGATGTATGGGAGGCTTCGACCTAACAAGACTCCTTGTTAATAAAGTAAACATTTTAAAACAGTTTAGGAGACAAGGGTGACAAGTGGCTGCCATCACAGTACCTCCAGGAGGAAATCGGAAATGTCATGAACCAGCAGAGTCATCGTGCCTATGCGTACGTAGTTGACGCACCACGAGAAGTTGAGTAGGAAAATGGTGGCACAGTGATGGATTACTTGCACACTAAAATCCTGAAACAAGAATGAAAACAAAAAAAACAAGCGAAAAATTTGAAAAGGATGGCTGTTAATATGTTGATAACATTTGTTTGAAATGCATGTTTGTCGAACACTTTTACTTGAAGTTATATATCAAAATATAATGGGCCTTTGTGTAAATTACACAAGTCAAAAATTAAATGTGTGAAGAAGTTGCTTTGCAACATACAGAACAAGATGTGGTTTAAATTTACATTCTCACTTTTCTCAAGTGCAGGGAGAAAGGCATATTCCTCCAACTGTCAAATGCCATTTCTTATAGTAACTATTTTTTGCAACGGAAGGCAACTTTTAAGCAACAGGAAGTAAAAGGAAATTCAACCTCCGTTTTTAAAAGTGTTAATTTTCCTTGTTGCCAGTACTATTTTTACAGTGACAAACCATCTACCTCCACTCGGACTCATCCCAAACCTCTCATAGCATTCTAGGCTTCCAAATAACCCTTTCCAAACCCTTCCCTCTTTTATCACTCCTTTATCCTAATCATCCAACTACAGGTACACATGTCCACCACTCTCAATAACAATTTATATTTTTCCTCTACTTTACGACTCTCCCTCAACCACTACTCTGTGACTGATCCTAAACCTCTTTCAGTCTTCCCCCCTACATCGACTGACTCATCCCATAACTCTCATACGACTATGGACTCCCAAATAACCCTTTCCAAACTTTTCCCTCCTTTATCCCATTCCTCCTACTAACAGCTGCACAGGTCCACTATTCAATAACAATTTATATTTTGCCAAAAGAGCTTCAACACCTCATCAAGGGTAGTAAGCGCTATATAAGGTGCAGGTTACTTACCTTCTAAGCATCTATTCATAGCGTGAGGTGCTGTAGATTCACATGCTATGCATACTCTGCCATCTAGTGTTGGGCCCGGACTCTGAAAGTTGTTTTTCCCTGAGGAAGTTTTATGGTCGGCGTTGTGTTGTCTCTCCTCCCCCTTGATGTATTGCACATGATCAATGACTCCTTTGTTAGATAATTTTTTTCCCTTGCCATCTAGGGAGTGAGGATATAGTCTGCTAAGTTAGCTTTGCTGTTGAACATGCTGTTGGTGGTGTGCATATTTGTCACCATCTAATACCTGCCAGAGAGGCGGGAGGGTGCATGTGAACCAGCAGCACTACACTCTATGAATAGATGCTTACAGGGTAAGTAACATACTCCATTCGTAGCATGTGCTGGCTGCAGATACACGTGCTATGCATATACTGTAATGCCGTGACCCTCTCGCAGGTGCTTTAGGCATGAGATGGTGCATTTGTTTGAAATAATGTTCGAAGGACCGTTTTTCCAACTAGAGCTTGTTGTCTGGCTTGTACATCCACACAATAGTGTTTTGTGAAACTGTGTGGGTTTATCCATGTTGCTGCTTTGCAAATGTAAATGAGAGGGCTATTTCCTAGAAAGGTCATTGTTGTTCCTTTTTTTCTTGTTGAATGAGCCCTTGGCATGGTTGTTAATGCACTTTTAGCTTTGGAATAGCAACTTTGTGTACATTTGATTAACCATCGTGCTATTCTTGATTTTTGGGATAGCATCATCTTTACGTGGATTTGAGAAAGATATAAACAGTTGTGTTTTTCTGAATGTATTGGTATGTTCCAAATAGTAAAGAAGTGCACGTCTAACATCAAGTGTACGTCACGCATGTTCTGAGACAGTTTCTGGTTTTGGAAAGAAAACTGGTAACTCCAAAGTTGATTTAAGTGGAAAGGAGATATTACTTTTGGTAAGAACTTTGGGTTTGTGCGTAAACGCACTTTATCTGGGAGCACTTGAAAATATGGTTCTTCAATTGTGAGCGCATTTATTTCGCTGACCCTTCGTAGGGAGGTTATTGCTACCAGGAAAGCCACCTTCCACGATAAAAATTGTTTTTGACAGTCATGTAGTGGTTCAAATGATGGTCCCATGAGTCTTGTTAACACAATGTTTAAGTTCATTGTCGAACAGGTGGTGTACGAGGTGCAATGATTATTCAATCCTTCCATGAAGCTTTTGATGACAGGAATACAGAAAAGGGACTGATGCTTTCTGTTTTGTAGATACGCTACAATGGCTGATCAAATGTAGGCGTATGCTAACAGTGCTGTTTGTAAATGTAACAAGTAATAAACTAGTTGTTCTGTTGAAGAGGATGGATTAATATTTTGTGATGCACAATAGTCAACAAACCGTTTCCATTTAGCAGCTTAGCATGCTCTTGTGGTTGGTCTTCTGGCCTCTTTTAAATTTGACATGCATTCTGGAGATCGTTTTAAGTATCCAAACTCTAGGACTTCAGGAACCAGATTGCAAGATTGAGCTGTTGAGTGTTTGGATGACTCACCCTGCCCCCGCTGTGATTGAGGAGGTTTGGATAATTGGGTAGCTTTTCGTGAGGTACTAGGTGTAGCTCTGCTTAGCAGGTCTACGATGGAATTGTTCTATGCTAATATGTATTTTGCTAGGAGGTTGACTTTGTTACCGTTTGCCCATTTCCATATGGTCTGCGCCATTTGTGACAGTCCAATAGAATGGGTCCTTCCCTGTTTCTGAATGTAATACATTGCTGTCATATTGTCTGTTAGTAGAGGGACATTTTTTCCCCGTTATGTTGGGTAGGAATGCTTTTGTGAGCCATGTAAATGGCTAATAGCTCCAGCATGTTGATGCGTGATGTCTGTTGTTGTGCGGTCCAGTGTCCCTGAACCACAATGTCTTTCAAATGAGCACCCCAACACATGAGTGATGCAGTTGTGTTTGTGACTTGCAGGATTGGGTCCTTGAAGGTTCTTCCTTTCAGTATGTTTGAGGTGTTCCACCATTGTAGTGCCTGATGGACCTTGGCTGAAACGAACACTAGATCGTCCATATTGTGCCCGCTTGTGACCATTGGGATGCTAAGCACTCTTGGAGGGGTCTCATGTGTAGCCTTGCATGAGGTACTATTGCTATTCATGAAGACATCATCCCTAGAAGGTGCATCACTATTTTGACTGGTAGGTGATGATGTAGCTGAAAAAGTTCCAGTTGTTTTTAGAGATTGCGAATCCTTTGTTGATTGGGGTATGCTGTCCCAGATACTGAATTTAGTATCGCTTCAAGATAGGGTTGTGTTTGGAGTGGTTGGAGATGGGATTTTGTAGCATTGATTGTGAAGCCCAAATTGTGTAAAAGGTTTATTGTGCTATGAGTGTCTTTGAGACATTTGGCTTTGGTTGGTCTCTTGATGAGCCAATCATCTAGATATGGAAAAACATGTATGTTTTCTCTTTGTAATTTGCTGCTACTACAGCTAGCATTTTGTGAGTACTTAGGAGTACTAACACTCTACTCCTCATCCCTCCGAAAACTCGCAAACAAAAAACCCTATCTCGATCCTTCTCAGGAAATGCGCCCAGAATCTGGAACTCCATCCCAGTCCATATCAGGACTACCCCCTCCTTTTTAAAATTCAAAAGGCAGCTCAAAGACCTCTTCCTCAACTGATCTCTTCCAAATGGATAGCTGCCGCCAATCGCAGAATCTTGCCCACTGTAGCACACCGCCACTTTGTCACTAAGAGTTCTACCTCACCCACCCAGACTCGTTCCTTGGTCTCACCCTCCCCGAACGGGCTTCGTCACGAGTCAATGTATATATTACTGTTATATTGTGTGATTTCTTTGCTATTAATGTTGTAAAGCACTCCGATACTTTCGATTCGTCACGAATCAACGCTTGTATTACTGCCATAATGTGTAATTTCTTCGCTACTAATGTTGTAAAGCGTTCAGATACCTTCGGGTCTGGCCAGCGCTATATAAAACTCTTAAATAAATAAATAATAATAAATAAATTGTGAACACCCTTGGGACTGTTGTCACCCCAAATGGTAGCACTTTGAATTGATAGGGACGTCCACTTACCACAAACCACAGGTACTTGGGATGAGCTGGGTGGATTGAGATGTGGAAGTATGCGTCTTTCAGATCGAACGCAGTCATGAAATCGCCCTCTTGCAGTAGTGGTATTATGTCCTGCAATGTCACCATAAGGAAGTGTTCTGGCAGTATGTATCGATTGAGGGGACATAGGTCTAAGATGGGTCATAGTGAGCCGTCCTTTTTTTGGTATTTGGAAATAAAGGGAGCAGACTCCCTTGTTGAGATGTTTCCTTGGGACAGGTTCTGTAGCCCCTTTTAGTTAAAATGCCTGAACTTCTTCCTTTAGCAGATGTAGATGCTTTGGATTTAGTATGCGTGGGATACTTGGTGGCTGTTGAGTTAGTTCTAGGCAATATCCCTACCAGATTATTCGTCGTACCCATTGGTCTGATGTTATGTCTGGCCACAACTGGTGGAATTGTTGCAGCCTTTCCTCGACTTATGTTTTGTGATTGGGGGAAGTGTGGGAAAGTCACTGTTTAGGTGTAGAGGCCCCCTTACTGGGTGTACCTCTGCCTCTGTTTTTGTATCCGCCTCTACAGTAGCCACAGTTTTGCTAGCGGTCCTGTTGTTGCCGTCGTTGATATGATGTGCTGTCAAAGGTAGAAGGCTTTGTGGCTCCTCTACTTTCGTAACATTGAAAGGGCTGCTGCTTTTGAGTTGTTGTTTGTAAGGCACCCATTGATTTAGCTGTATTGGTGTCGGTTTTGTTTTTAGCAAACTGCGTAATGACAGCAGGCCCATAGAGGATTTCCCCATCGAAGGGAACGTTCAGAATGTATTGCTACACTTCTGGTTTGAAGCCCAAAATGCATAACCACGCATGTCTACGCAGCATGATGGAGGTATTAAAGCCCCTCACAGCTGTGTCTGCCCAGTCTAGTGCATATTTGATTGTAGCATTACATATTTGCCTGTCCTCATTTACTTTACCAAGTCTTCTCACTTTTTATATTCGTCTAGGAGATGTTGCATCAGTTCCTGCATCTAATCCCAGGTTGCTCTGATATAGCGGGAGAGTAGCCCAACTGAGTTGACAATCTTCCAATGGTTGGCATGACCAGTCACCACCCTTTTGCCTGCATCTATCCTCTTGCTTTCTTTATCTGCAGGAGGTTCTTTGCCAGTACCCTGTGCTGCAGCCCTTTTCCTGGCAGTTGTGACGACTAAGGAGTCTGCGGGGTGTGGGGGCAGTGACCACTGATGTTTACAGGGTCAATTGGGTGACAGTCTGTATTTCCTCTCAATGCGAGGTGTTAAGCCCTTGGATTTGACTGGGTCTTTGAAGATGTCTTGTCGTGTAGTTCCTATAGTACCCCTGCAGGACCTGCGCGTTTGGATAACATATTATGGGCTTGGTGGTAGACCGACTCTGAGCACCCCCACCGTATATGTTAGCCTGGTTTGCATTAGCTAGCTCACAGTGCCACTAGCGTCTCCTCTTATCAGGGAGAGATTAGTTTCTGGCAACCTTAGATCATGACAACCCAAATTCCTTAGAATCGTGGAAACAATGTACTAGCAGACAATGGCAGAGATATAATATCAGCAGTACGATAAAAGCAAAGGGATAGAACAGTTCTACCATATTGCGATAATCATGAATACATACATGAATATAAAAGCATTATGCAAGTGCGCGTACTCCTACGATGCCTAACTAGATGTACCCGAGTGTACCTAGCATATGTGTAGGTCTAAAAGCCTAAGAGCCAAGAATCCTTCTAGGATTTAGTCGAACCCCCATACCTGAATAGAGAGAGTGTGGGACACTGTCCTGGTCTCGAGTTGGACACCCAGTCAGGGCTGTGTCAGACCGCTGCCAGCTGGAGCGACTGCATGCAGGAGCCTCAGCGTCTCTGGTCAGTGTGTCAGCATGGAAGTCTCGGTTCCCTCTGTCTTACCGGGGCAAGATGTGGTGTATTTATACCGTAAAGAGTCTCGGTCCTCAGTATGGTTTGTATTGGTCTGTTAGACATGAGGAAGACGTCATGCATAATTGATGAGTACAGTGTGGGCCTGTGTTTGGGGAAAAACCCTGCTGTATTCAAAACCACAGGATAGATAACGTTGAGCCCTCAGAGCACGTTGTGTACTAGCAAGGACCAATGTAGGTGAAAGATCATGCCTATATAAGGAATCATGACTATAATAGGACATGTACAGTTATGACCATAATTGGGCATATGCGGCTATGACCATAATAGGGCAAGTACGAATACGACCATATTAGGGCAAATATGAATACGTCCATTTTAGGGCATGTATGAACGGGTCTACATTAGGGTCTCTATACGGGACATAACAGTCTTTGAATACATTCAGTACGGATCCTATCATGGGCAGGTATTGTACAGTGCGCGATAGTGTCTTAACTAAAAAAATCTGTTTTCTCCTCAGGGGTGTGCATTAGAAGGTTGTGTTGAACTCTGCCAGTCTCTGACTGAAACTATGACATGGGGAGGTGTAATCCGGTGGTGATGCTTTTCATGGTACTGGTGGCTCCTTTCTCGGTCAGGGAGAGCCATGTCGCAGTCATCCAACGGGTCTGTGGTGTGGTGGGTGTCTTCTGTCCCTTATGAATCGGTGTCTGGGATCTTCCCATCTTCCTCTTCATGTAGAGAGGGTAGTTGTGTTTGTGGGGATCCAGGTGGGCTAAAAGTCATTGGGCTTGCAGCCCTGTGCTCTAATGCAACCTTCTTTGGTAAAGGTAGTGGCAGATCTTACTCTTGTGCCTGTGTTTTGGCAGTCTCTTTACATTGTTTCTGTATGAATTGTTGCAGACCCTCAAAAACTATGCCCTGTTCCTCAGTTGGCATATGGGATTGTGTCTTTTGTCTCTTTGGAGCCGGTGGAGTGTCCTCAGAAACTGTGTGCGTCTTTGTAACCCCAGATGTATGGCTCTTCTCTCCTGAAGTGTGGCCATGGTATTTGCCTGTCCTCGGAGCCAAGGGCTGTTTCGGTTCAGAGATGCTCATCCAAGAGTGTTTCTTTGGATCCGGTACTTTATGTGGGGTTAAAGTCCGTTTAGTAGATTTTGGTGCGGATGTGCTGGTCGGTGCCGACTTATGCTACGGTGCCGATGTGTTGCTGGAGCCGTCCCAGTGATGTGGCTTTGTCGTCCGATTGGTATTGAGAATGTTCTCGTCCACTCAGTTCTGAGGCATGTTCGCAGAGTCGACCAGCGCCTGAGGGCTGTGGTGCAGTGGGGGAGGTGTGTGCAATATGGTCTTGGCAAGTGGTTGGTCAACAGTACTCCCGGTACGTGGCATCGCCTTGGTCCTCGGTCCCGACACAGGAATCCGTGATGGCGATGTGGTCCCCCGACATGTACCGGAGCTTGTTCATCACCGAAGGACGATTCGGAGGCAACATAGTGGGGGCTGGCGATGACTACCCCCATCTCCTGTTGGTGCACTGGCCTCGATTTCTTCCTCGCTATAATGTGAGAACTCCACCTCCGCTGCCAGCTCCATGGCGGGTCCAAAGCGTCTTTTTGTTTCTAAACAATGCACAGGCTGGGCACTTGTCTTCTTTGTGCTCTGGGGATAAGTACAGATTGCACACCTCATGTGTATACTTGGCCACGCATCAAAGGCACCGTCGGAAAAGGTCTCTCTTCGTCTCCATTACCCGGAGATGGCATTCTTCTCGATGTGTGTCTGTGTCTGTCGCTCGCTCGCCGCGGACTCTCTTTCCGACATATTGGATGTAGTTCAATTTATCTCTGGTTGATTTGTCTTTACAGCAGGCTGCATAGGCATCAAATCTACAAGAGCTACGAAGCAGTCCTTACGAGTCCGATGGCGGAAAAAAACTTTCTAACAAAGGAGCCGTTGAACATGCGTAATACTTCGAGGGATAGGAGACTGCGCACAACGTCGATCATAAAACTTCTCAAGGAAAAAATTTGCAGATTCCAGGCTCTAAACTAGATGCCAGGAGTATACATAGCATGTGTATCTGCAGCCAACTCATGCTACGAATATTCAATTTACAATTACAATCAGTTTTTCCCCCATCATTACTCCTTTTTCTCCTACTTCAACTTTGAAATTTGGCCATCAGCAATCTCACTGTTACTCTGGCATTGCCATTTTAGTATTCTACCACATTCTTAGCCAATTTGGGAAGTGATGCTCGGAGTAACAGTAACTGTAGTTGATGGCCTTCTAGAAGTAAGACGAGTAAAAGTAATGGTTTGGTTACAAATGTTGATGCTGTCAATTCTCGCTTAGTTTTCAAATCAAATATCCTTTCTACTAACAATCTTAAAGCAAAATGGCTTACTACGTACTAGACATCTCAATAGCAAGAATCCATCAGGAATCCAACAGAAGAATCCGTTCTGCCACTAGCGCATATTATGACAGCATTTGGAGCAAAAGATAAACAATAAAAACAAACATTTAAAGTACAAGCTCTCACCTGGTAGAAACACACGGTGTGCATAATTCACAATTTTATCTGTACCTTCAGCGCCATCATTCCCTGGAGTGCATCCGGGGCAGCTAACTGGCCTTCCACACTATAATCCCTTGGAGGCTCAGATCACATAATCAGCTCTGGAATTTGGGGTATATCGAGGATCTATCGTACACTAGTAGCCAACATGCCTGATCTCTTACTAGCACTGAGTGACAGGTGCAATACGAAGGTACTTTGGATGATGCAGATTGGGTTGAAGCAAAGATCACTTCTCAAGTCCTGGCAATATCAATGAAGCTGAGATTCATTCAGTTGAAATACCTGCATAGGGTGTATTAAAGCCCAATCAGACCATGCAATAACAAGAAGGGCCTCTATCCATGATTCCTTAAATACAGGGCTGAGCCGGGTACCTTCTACTATACCCATGCCCAGTCATACAGCGATATTGGGAGGTCATACACTTGATTCTTTCCAAGATTGTGGGTAGACAGGTGGCAGCTGACCCAAAGATGGCCCTTCTGGGCTTGATGAAGGAGCGAGGAGGCCTACAAACTACCAGACTTCTGGGGGCAATGGGTTAATTAATTTCAAAATGTGCAATTGTGAGCCATTGGAGATCCGATAAAGCCCCCTCAATATGGGAATGGGCACATGGTATGGATTGGTGTGACAAGGCAGAAAAGTAGGTTTATAAATCAAGAGAGTGTGCATAAAAGTGTGGGGCATGTTGTTGAATTATTCCCAAATACTGAGATGTGAGTGACAAACACTGGGATTACATATATGGTCTATAAATGAGTTTCTACTTGACTGATGCAATGAATAGTGCTGCAGAGCAAACGCTCGTCACCTCCTCTCATTTCCATGGAAAGCACCTTTATCTTGTTCTGTCTTATTAGCCAACAGCCTTTGCATGCCGGAAATGGTTTCACTTTTCCCATTATAGGTATGGGCTTAAATGCCCCATCAAGACTAGCACTAATGCATAATAAGCGAATGCTGCAAAGGGTACTTCTAATGACAGAGTAAGTTGACAACTCTCAAGAGAGCGAGGTCAGTGTGCTATCTTGTTGAGTCCATCTTAGCCTTTCTACCACTCAGGGTGCATAAAACGGGTTTAGGTCAGTGTGGTAAAGGTAGCACTTGTTAGTTACAGAGGACTGCAGCACACTATTATCATTTGTGTGACAAAGCACAGTATCCAGCCTGAAGAAGGGCAATTTTAACATCAAACCTTTCTGAAACTGTTCAGTGACTCAAACAAATCTATGAGATGGACAAATGCTGAGAAGAAATATTTTGATTTATTTTCACAGGATCATTCTGCGAATAAGGCAGTGTAACCTCCAAAGCCTGAGGATTACGAATTTCTGAGCGTTTGTTTATTCAACTTCTGAGAGGTTCAGAATACCCAGTATGAATTGTAAATGAAGACACAGGTTTTCCTTCAGGACATAAGAGGGTTCAGCTCAGTCCTTCAACAGAGCTGAGTCTGTGTAGACTATTTATGTGAAGAGCTAAAAGAAATATTTCTTTTACAAAAGTAAATACCTCTGAGAGGCGAATATTACGCTTTCACTGAAATTCTTTTCATGAAAATGTTCCCCTTCCCTCGCACTTCCTGTCAGAACAGAGAACATGGATGTAATGTTTAGACTTTTTCATGCCATTTGCTTTCATGTGGGAAGTTTGATCTCCTCCAAGCTTTGGGTAAGAATCAAGATAATCGATTAACCTTGTCCCCAATTACGACACTTACATTTAATTTATAGATTTTTAAAGAACAGTAGGATTGGGGCATAATCAGTTGTCGAACTGAGTCAGGAGGCATTCTGGGTTGGATAAGTGTATTCAGGAAGGAACGTTTTACTCCGTTAAAGTCAACTCAACCTTGCGACTAATCAACTTTTGTTTTGGAGTCTTTACAGACAATGTGATAAGTTATGACTTTATAGCATCAAGCTACTGTTGCAACGTTCCCCCGTGATTAGGCTACGGCAGAATCTTTATTTTCTCTGTATCTGTAGGACCCATTTTTGTCCAGGGCAGAATCGAGGACCCTATAGGTTGTTCGTGGAGATTCATGCAATCAACCACAGGCCTCGAATCTCAAAGTAGTATATATGAGGTGGCAAGCTGAAACCAATATTCCTAATTTCACAAAAGATGTATGGGAAGGAACATTTTTTTTGTCAGGAATATGCGTTTATTGTGAAAAGAAATAACGTACAAAAATATGTTTTTGAAACGTCTTACATTTTTCAGCCTTGCACATTATTATAGGTGCACTAAGTGTGAGACATTGTTTTAATAGCTCCTATATTCATAGGGAGTGTGTAGAAAGAATACATTTAATGAGAATACAGTTTCAGTGAAAAAAATAACAAGGACTGGCAAAGCCAATGGGTCTCACTTTATTAACCTACTTGATTTGGCAATGTTTTTGGCAAATGCTGTGCACCTTCTACAGAAATCAAAATGCTTTTGTGAATGCTGAATAGCATCGGACAAAAAAAATCAAGAAAGGAAAACAGCACACTGACTCAGTTGAGTCATTCCAGAGGTAAACGCTTGTATGAAGACGTATGTGCATGCATACATTAACACACATGCGTGCCTACTGAAAGATACAGTCGCTACTTTTTTTTACCTTACCGATCCAAGGTGGTGAATGCTGTTTGGATCAGTAAATAAAAAAACATACATTTTCAAATATGCTACGCGGGTGGGAGAAGGAAAAGCAGCACACGAGGGAAAAAGCATTAAGTGGGGTTTAGGGAGAAGGAAACGGGAGAGAGAGCAACACAGCAGGGTCGGGTGGGTTATTGGGGAAGGCGTACATGGGAGCGAGCAGCACACAAGGCAGAGAGCAACAAGGAGCTTGGAGGTGGGTATTAAGCAGGGGAGAAGCATAAGAGGGAGACTGATGGAAAACACACACTCTCATGGAGTGCTTAACCAAAAAGAAAAAAGTAGTTCCCTACAAGCAGTGGAAGGATACAAGTTAGCAAATTTAAAGGATGGTAGAGAGACTGTGTTCCAGGGGAGAGACAAACATAAGATGAAGGAAGCCATCTAATATGAAGCAGGCAAATAAAAATGACAAAGCCAACCAATGGTAAGCAGTGGGTGGGCTGTAAGCCCGCTGTATGTTTTCCGATAAGCCCACAAAAGGTATTTTGCAAGTAGACTGCTTGCACTGCCTGGTTGGCAAGACCTAAAAATAGAAACTTAATGATAATTTTAGAAATCCCCTAAATCATCTGTAGGCCACACCTAAATTTTGCTTGGACATTTCATAGTCTATGATTTTTTTCGCAGGAGTGGCTCTAATAAAATTAGAGGGGTTGCACTCAAAAGTAAATACATTCAGACCTCAACAAAATCTAGACAGATTAAAGCAGAAGCAGTCAAGGCGAGAGATCAGAGTAGGCAAATAAGGTACACCTGTCCCAGGGTTTTCATTCTAATCCAGGATGTTCCAGGGTAGTTTGCAAGCAGAATTTGGCTAACTGAAACGTGGTGTCTGTAACACACCAAGCAAACATCCAATACAGTCGTCTTCAGGAAAAGTGCAGGCTGCGTGTTCATAGTGACTATGCAAATCTTCCTATGGGTGGAATTACACACCCAGCTCATCTCAAAGAGATGCCCGGTTCTAGTGGACAAAAATCACATAGAAAGTGGCACCGCCTTCAGTTTATGCCTTTTTTTGGAATCATAGCAGCTGTATAGTGGCTGTTCATTTGGTCTTTTGCCATTATGGTGGGCCTCAGCCAGCCCATCCTATTGCGACTGCAGCACTTTGCACGGGAGACTTTTAACCCCGTAGTTATGATGGAAAACGTGGAAGTGCAAGTGATGCGGACGTTTAGCAGGAGCTTGCTGCAACTATGCGGATTTCATCCATTTTACTTATTCACCACGAAATTGACATCTTTGAAGTTTAGTAATCACGATCCCCAAACACGATAAAACAAGCATCTCTGTATTATGTGTCTCTGAAACGCTTATCTTTGGTTAACAAAATCACATTCAAAGTGGCATTGCCTTTGGATTAAGGCATGGAAGGACGACGTGCTGCTGTACTGCAGTACATGCTTTTCAAGTTTCCAGTTTTACCCCAGGCCTTACGGGATTGAGGGAGAGGAATGCTGAAGTATGAGGGAAGAAGGGAGCAGGGAGGGGGAAGCAGGGCCCAACCATGTCCATCCCAGTCCAATGACTTTGAATATCTACAACTTTACCCAGCATCTCATGCGACGAAAGCAGAATGGAAGGGTGATAAAGGGTGGCAAGCTTGGTCAAAAGAAACATGGGGAGAGGTAGTCACCAGCCTCACACTGCATATAAATGTTACGTGGGCAACAGGTTTGTGATCTGCCAGAATCCCAGTACCCCAATCCATAACCAATGCCAAGGGTGTGTAACGCCATTCCATTTCAGCGCCAAACCAGAACCATCAGTCTTGCAAGTGAACGCCTGTGTGATATATTGAGGCCACTATCCAGCTACTGGGTCACAGCCGTAGTCTGTGCATTGCCAGCCCAGGCCCTCAAATCCTTAACTCAAGACAGCTGCCAAGTGCCGCCCTGGCATGGTCATGCCTGGCACCATGGCAAGACCACCGAGGTCTCCATGGTACACTGCTCATCCCGAACATGTGAAGTGATCTCGTGTCCTCCCATGCCAGGCCTGAATTACTGATCCAGTCCTGGTTTTATGCTTTCGATTATATATAAAGAAAAAATAACAGGGCTGGGTGAGCCACTCCTGCCCGACCAGGGACAACTTGAGATCTTTGAACCTGCACTGCAGTTGTGTAGGCTTACAAGCATAACATTTATTGCATTTAAATTGAAACTCTTACATACCCTGCTGACAATGCTGCTTATATACCCAGCTGACAAGGTCTGAAATAAATAGCCACAAAGGCGGTGGAACAAGCGGTCTACGGATTGAGTTCAGGTCAGGCGCGGACGGGTACTTGCCTTTCTCCGGACATCTGAAGCCACGCTGAAGAGCAGGGACCAGTAGAAGCTGAGCTCCAGCACGTAGTACCAGTACTGGGACGGCAGGTAAGACTAGGCAAAGGAGAAGGGGAGGTGTCAATCATGGTTCAAGTACATCATCATCAGAAGCAGGACTTAAAAATATCACTCTATATAGTTATAATTATATATTTTCTCGGTCACTTAATACCTACTAATATCGTTATCAATTAATGCTATCAATCCGTATTTATTCTGATCTGTCACTTAATCCTTCTAAAAGCACACAAAGCGGCATAAAGTCAAGATGCTGCAATCATGAACAAATGCAACAGTGCTATATGTGCACATAACTTAAGAAGCATATACAGACACAGATCTTGTTTGGCTGTTCTTAATGCACAAATAGATAGGGTTACAAAACCTTTAACCCCAGAGAATTACACCACACCCGTGATCAAAGGTATGACATTTACGTAAATTATGGGTTTTGTAGCCAAATGTAAGCCATACTGTTTATTACACACAACATAAAATATATAGTACAAGATGTGTGTAACTGGCGTATATAATGAGATTTACAAACCACTTGCCCTCCCACCTGGTACTTTATATCGCCAGAACCCCAAGTCATGGTTAGCCCTTTATTTAAGTAACTAACACATTGACACACACACACCATCTCTCTGTCTGTGAGGCTGGTAATGACTAGTGTCACACACCACTTTGAACCCATGGGGATACTGCCCGAGGAGTCCTTATGCTAGACACTGGCTGAATGTCCTAGGTGATGGATTCTGGGTCGTGCACCAGAGCAGAGCCAATGAAAGCTGCCACTATTCAAGATGCCCTGAGACTCGACTGGTAATTCAGGAGCAGGGTTATTCACGCTGTAATGGCTGACCCATTAGGACTAAAGGGGGCATTACTTTAAAGGCGGAGGGGTGGAGATACAACTCTTCAGACAACCCTTGTGTCATGCCTATAATCGCCACTGCCAAGAAGCTATCGGCAGACCCCCAACCTGCCTATCATCTCCATTTGGTAACAGACCATCCCCCAGCACAGCCCTTTGTAGTGTAGCAAACATCGTCCTTACATCATCTTTGCAAAGTTTTTGGCTTTCACTGTTGCCTTACATTCAACAATTGTCTCCGAGTAAAAAAAAAAAAAAAAAAACCACACACACACACACACACACACACACACCCCCCCCCCCCCCCCTTCAGATTTGTGCTCAAACCTGTCCACATTTCATTGCCATTCTATTAAAATATACATTCTGTCTAACCCAGTTTTTCCTTTGTAGGTACATATTAAACAACAGTTTGCATTTCACGACTAGTGGGGCTTAGCTGCCTTCTCTCTCTTTCATAGATTATCTGCACAGTCCTTTGCCCTAATGCCCTGGTACCCTTTTCACAGTATAATCTGTAGCCACGAGGTAAGGCACACTTCGGTGCGCTCCAGGGTTGGGCGGTCTACACCCAGAACTGGAGGCACCTTTCGTCAACTTCTCGCTTCCACTTATCCAAACCCAGAACACTATTCCTCGTCTGCCTGGTCACCGCAAGAGGACATCACCAGTGTTGGCTCCTGTCACTTATTAAGTCATGCAAGTGTGATAATTGGGGCTACAGGGTCTAACAACAAAGTGCTGATCATCAGTGTCTTGCCATGATGTGTACCTCTTTTATTGGTGTTCTATGTAGCACTAACGTACAAATTAAGCGCACTAGTCTGGGCTCCAGAAAACAGCCACAGGGCAACAACACTCCCAATGGACAATTGCACGTTGGCAACAAAGACCCAATCCCAATAATACCAAACTCCGCACATGGATTGACTGAGGCCACAAGACAAGCAGAGTCTGATCCATGGAGTAAATGCTCACCTGCTTCGGGTAGTTCTCCCACACCAGCCATGTTTCATAAAGCCAGGGTTTCTAAGAAAGACAAAATCTTATCAGTGATTTTGAAATATGATTAATTCAATCTCTGCTTTTGCCTGGCCTACATCAGTTTCAAATCACGTCTGACACGATTTAATGATTCCATGTCAATACAACACTATGAAAAGTGCTACTGAAACATATCTTATTTGTTATTAGTCTTTAATGCTGTGAGCAATTGTTTCAACAAGAATCATATCTGAATGATATACTCATTATAAATGACTGATGGTGCCCATGCAGGAGGAAAGGGCAGAGGGTATGGATGACACTATTTACTTACCTGTAACAAACATAAGCGAGCCTTAGGATTCATGTGCATGAAAACCAAGAGTGAGTTATGAATGATAAGAACCATGGTGAAAATCTGAACAAAAGTGCAGGTTCCTCTGTGGGGGTTTAAGAATAAACTCACTACATACCTACCATTGAGTACGAAAAAAATGGAGGTCGTAGTAAAAATAAGGAAATCAATACATGGGTGGGGGGCATCGGGCAAACTAAGTAGTCCTCAAAGTGACAGGATGAACAGCTTCTGCATACTGGCATCCTGATTGATTTGCTGCATTAGGGGACCAAATTGGGGGAATTCTGTGGATTTTTTGTAGTTTAGCCATACTCTAAGCTGTTCTCACCAATGTTTCCACCAATAATCGACGTTGCAAATAACCGTATCAAGCGTTGGAAGACCGTTAATCCCCAGCACATAACTCTGTCCAATACATTTAGATTATAAACAGAAGAAAGACACCGAATGTCTAGTTTACTGCAATTTTCATTGAATTTGATAGCTTCAGACAATAAAAGAAAGACAAGACATTCACATGGCTCCAAATTCCCTACTTCTTTTGAGATCATACACGTTCAAATGATAAACACGAATGTGACTAAAGTCTGCCTGGAAAGCATGATCTGGGTGAGTAGATTAGAGAAAGTCAATTTTGGAGGACACCACAAACGATAGTGTTTTGTATTTCATGGGGTCCACCATGGAGGAAAATTGGGTGCATCCTCAGGACAGGTCCTGAGCTGCAGTTCAAGTACCTGGCTGGTAGGTACTATGCTAAGCCTGGTGGGTGATCCCTCGGTGCAGCTGGTTCTCTTTTGTCATTTTGAAGATTGTAGTTGTCCAGAAAAAGCCCAGAGAGACAGTGCTGAGGATCACAGGAGGGGAATCGTGACTCAGAGAGATGCATATCACCTTAAGTCCACGAACGCTGTGAGTCAGTCGTCTGATCGCTTCCCATCTTTTGTCAATGGTGAGTAATTGTCCATCTCCTAGTGACAGACCAAGAACCACCCTAAATTCCCCAGAGAGAGTCATTATAGAGACCCAGTTACTAGAACTGGTAACACAGAGGGGTACTACCCGAGATATGTCCTTCAGTGTGATTTCCACATTTGTGCTTGTCTGCCCAAGAGATTTTTTCTCTATTCCCCCTGCTGAACAGTGTACCTCGAAAAAGGGATGCTACAGGGACTAGACGACCAGGTGGCTTACGAAGCCTGGGGAGAGGCATAAGTTGGGGAGTTCAGGTAACATCCTAACCCTACTACACCCCATATGTGATGCCACTACTAGTGTTGCATGTGAGTAGCATGTGCCCATGAGCAAGTGTTTGTGTAACCCTTGACCATGTCTAGAGTGTCTGGTTGAGGCCAATTATGCTGAAGAGCAATGTTCTTCTTGTTTAGTACCATGCAAAGTGACGATCGTGCTCCATTCACTAAAAAAAGATGTGAACAAGGTCTGCAAGTCTGTGATTCTTTGAGGGGTGAGGGTTCTTCTATGATATTAAGCAATTCCAGAAATACTTCGAACACCAGGCCAGGTGAATGCTCCATGTTAGAGTTATGCGTTGAAAACACAGGGGGGCACCCTGCAGTACTCACATACGAATAGTTGAGGCCATTAGACCACTGTGGTTCACCACTAAGGTTAAGCTTCTTCAAATTATATCCTAGTAAGGTAAGAGTATGACACCTTGTCCGCCCCTTGCTCTCATATCACACAAGTCTAGACCAGACATTTAACTTTATAGATTTGAGTGGTTAATTAAAAAAGCATTAGCAAACCCAATAGGTCTGGTGTTGGCCGTCTGTCTTGTCTTTGTCAATGCTTGTTTTGTCATTGCTTTTGTAAAACTTAGTTGCTCAGGGGATCTGCTGGGCCTTTGCCAATATAAAAGAAATGGCAAAAAGCAAAAATGTTTTTGATCTCAAAAATACATGCTGCCATAGTCTGTAGCACATAAAAACTACTTTGGGAGCAGGTGTACTCCTTGTGAGAGAATACAATGCCATCACTCACACAGAAGTTAGTCAATGGCTGAAGTGGGCTGACCCAATGCAACATGCTTTAGTAGCTGGAAGAAAAGTATGAAAACACGAAAACAAATCAATGGATAGAGAGGGCTAGGTGAAAGCCCCTATGAGTAAGTAAAAAATAACATAAGAAAGATAAGTTAAGGGAACTCTTACAGAATACACACTTGCCATAGTTAACAAAGGGAGTCACTTTATGGCCGTATATAGAATAATATGGCTGCAATTACTGTTGGAGAACAAACAGCATTGTGTGAAGGCGATCTTCAGCATGCTCCATTGGTTTGCTAGTTGATTTAGATTTTGTTGAAAGATGTTAAAGACTTATTGAGTATTATGACAGTGGGGTAAAGATTATATAACCATTTAATTTAATCTACTCAAAGGTATCATGACCCAGGCCCACAAGGACAATGGCAAGGTTTACAGTTCTTTAATGCGAATTAGAGAAAAGTGTAACATATTTAAATTGAGGCACACCAGAGCATTAGGAATTGCTCAATGAGCACAGAAAGGCATTGACAATGGGCATGCCGAGAGGAAAGACTGCCTGCAGATATTGGATCTGAAAAGGGAAAGAGTAAGGATAGGCATGAAGGCTCCGAGACAAATCTATGGGAGAGGAGTAACACAAATCATTGTCCAAATCCAAAATCGTGCTGGTGCTGAAGATCAATAGCGTAGACACTGAGCTTTCAAAGAACGTGTACTTTTTTCAGAAATCAAATGCCTCTCACAGTAAGGCCACTCTTTTTGTGTGGGAGGTGACATGTGACAGCCCATCCCAAAGACTCCCTGGAAATGTTTGACTTAAGGCTCACCTTCATATTGCCACCTACACTGTAGAGAATCTACTCAATTCAATCATTTCACATTGGAAGGAATTTAACAATGATGGGTCTAGGAGAGGCACCTGGGACAGGTCAAGAGGCCAATGATCGATGCGCCTGCTCAATCACAAAAGACTAGGAGAAGTTGTCAACGCCGAACAGGGTAATAAGTAGCTTCTCTATGTAAACTTCTGTGCGCCCCATAGCAGTAGATTCAGGAATACCAAGGACGCAAACATTATTTTGCCTGGACCTAGCTTCCAAGTCCTCATTCTTTAATTGCACTTTGTGTAGCTCCAACTTCAGCTCCTCTAAAGTTTTATCCTGCTGCGTGTGCACGTCCTCGACATCAGATATGAGCTGCTCAGCGTCAGACTGTCTCGTGTGCTGCTTATTCATACGATCGATCATATCATCCAGGCACCTAGTGAGTGAGTCTAGCTTATGATCAATGGCACCGATGCTCATTCACATATCCAGCAAAAGAGCTTTAGTGTCCTTGGTTGGGGGGGGGGTGGAGGGGGCTGGAAATCACTCATGTGTCCCCATTGCCCTGCGACTGTTCGTCAGATGGCGTGGGCTGCAGTGTCCGTCTCTGTGCCTCAAAGGTCAGGCGCTGCTGCTTAGCATCCATTTTGCCCATTATGTAGAGTAAAAAGCGAGCAAGCCGCGACACACACAGCAGAAGGAGGGGGGACAGCAGTGTTCTAGCTGGATAGGCATAAAAAAATAGTAATCAGTATGCACGCGTAATTGACAGTGACTGCACTCCTCACCAGACTGGGCACGTAGCGCTGGCAGAAGGAGAAACAAGGCAGCAGGCATGCAGCAAGTTACACCACTAGCTCCTCTGGGACAAGCCCAGATATCAGCGCAGTGGCTAGGGCTTTCGAGGAGCGTAGTAGTCCGCAAAAAAGGTATATGCAGAATGCACTGCAGTTACTGGACAGCAGGAGAGTGTGGAGAGTAGGCAGGACACTTCCACGTGCCAATGTTATTTCTGACAGGAGCACAGTGCTTTTATATGCGTGCAGGTCGTCCTCATGGGGCCTAGGAAATGTGCAGATTGCCCGCAACTAAGCTGCAGATCTGCCCAGCTGCTGGCAGGCACCGCTGGCCGTACCCGGCCCGTCCATCGCCACCGGCCCCGATCCCAGAGGCCCGTTTGACACCGTGCAGTACGCCGCCCCCACGATCGAGGGCATACAACGGCATCTCTGGAGCCAGGAGTCATGGGCTGCGGCGCAGGCCCAGCACGGATAGACTTTCTCCGGCACTCTCCCATTAGGCGCCGAGGCAGGCTCTGGCCACAACCACCGAGTACAGGATCACTGGCAGGCTTCTCATATCCCGATGCCTCCGAAAAGCAAGCGGCAGAGCGGGATTGTGAAATAAAATGAAATTAAGAATTTGCATAGCGCTGCATATACCCGGAGGTGTCTAGGCGCTTAAGGAGCATACGAGCAGAGGTAATACAGTGGAGGTGCCCTAATATAGCCAGGTTTTTAAACCCTTCCTGAATTTAAGCAAATTGGATTATTTTTTTTAGGGAAATAGGAAGGGAATTCAAGAGTTTGGTGGTGGTGTAGGCAAAGCTTTTTCCGCCCCATTTTACTTTGTGTTCCTTGGGGATAATCAGATTGCCGCTATCTGACGATCTGAGTGGTCTAGCTGGAGTGTAGGATTTGAAAAATTGCGACAGTTGCCACGGACCAAGGTTGTGTATGGCTTTAAACGCTATGCATAACGCTTTGAATTGAATACGTTTGCTGATGGGCAACCAGTGTAGCTCCGTGAGAGCCCTGGAGACCGAATCATAGCGAGTTAGACCAAACAGGACTCTTGCTGCAGCGTTTTGAGTTATCTGAAGTTTGTGTATGCTGCGCTTACTCGCACTGGTATAAAGGGCGTTACAGTAGTCCAGCCTAGATGCAATTAGCGCACTGACCACTCTTTTCCTTAGCTCAAATGGGATAAACGGAAGTACTTTTTCCAATATTTTGAGAATGAAAAAGCAAGCCGCTGTAGTGTGATTAATCTGAGTTTCGAAGGAAAACTTAGTGTCAAAGAAAACCCTGAGATTTTTTACTTTTTTTGCAGGTATCGGAAGGGGCCCATATGATTGGGCCACCAACTGTCTGACCAGATCAGGGACGGGTTGCCAAAGAGCATAACTTCCGTTTTTGATGAATTAAGTTTTAAACAGTTATGCTGCATCCATTTTCCTATGTGGCCCATGCAGTCTTTGAAACGGGACGCAGTATTAGTGGACGAGCTGTTAATTGACAATGATCTGCGTGTCATCCACATAGGACACCAGAGTGAAACCATAGTTTCTTATTAGCTTAGCCAGGGGAGTGACGTACAGATTGAAAAGAGTGGGGCTCAACAATGAACCCTGCGGGACTCCACATGGGAGCGAAAAACCTGGAGGATATTTGCTATGACCGACGAAGCTAGATTAAAATGCCGCCATCTTGGTGCAGCGCTGAGCCACGCACCCTCATTTCACATTGGAAAACAATCAATGTTAGAACTCTTGATCTCTACGAGTTGGCATGATCATTTTGTCATAGTTTTTCTACTGCCACTTCCTCAAAAAAATCTTCAAAAAATGCCAGTGAAAATCATACCGATTCTTCATGAATTGCCAGAAAATACATGGCAAACCAAATATCTCTTCCACACAATACAATCAGAAAATCTCAGTCGTTGTGACCTACTTGTTAATCTTCATCATAATGACATGAGCATTGGATGAACCCCTGCATTTAAAAAAATTTGGCAAATCCATTTGCAGGAAAATCAATCCATGGTTTACTGATACGTTCTCCAAGAGAAAATTATAACTTCAAACGGCCAAAATACACTGGCTAAATCGTATGAACCTCAGCTAAAATTAAATTGTGAAAGACATTAGTGAAAGTAGACCGTAGTAAAATAAAGTGCAAAAAAACTGTATTTTTGTTGTATACACCCATTGTATGTAAACTTGAGGTTTCTTCACCTTCCCCTCGATGTAAACATCCGTTTTTAATGTCAACATTTCTAAAATCATGAAAAAACATTGAGGGTGAGACCTTGCACTGTATGATTTTGAAGAGTAAACCACCATCAACAGTACAAGAGGAAATTAGGACCATGGTGCAAAAGTCTGTCTGTTTCTAAATGAGCACACAAATCTCATCTATGAAACATGTGTTGGCTACAGAAACAAGAAAAGAGGCCAGACAAAAAGAATAAAGAAAAGAAAGAATTCCAGAGCACAGGCAAATTACTTGGTTCAATGTGCATTGACTGACTGTTTGATTCAATGTGTACACTCTAGTTAACGTGTGCTAGAGATTTGCGTGGTCATTGTCCGATTAGCTTAATCGGCTTTGGGGAGTAGGGTGACTTACTTCCCCCTCTTTAAGCACCGCATGCAAGGACTATAAAAAAAAAAAAAAAATTCTGGTAAATATTCTTAGTAGATTTGTCTCGGAGCGCCATCACACGTTAAATCACCCATTCTTATCGGTTTCTAAATGAGAACATACTGTTTTGATCCAGCAGAGCCATCCATGCGGTTCACTAATAGATATTTGCCTGCCAAATATTTACAGCAATTTGCATCGACCTTAAGCTCTGAAATTGGGACTATTTTTTCCCTTTCCCCTTCTGTGGGTCAAATACCTTTCTGCTAGAGAGAAGCATTTGTTAGAACTCTACTGAAAAAAACTTTAATGGACCCTAGAGATCCTAGCAACATCTGACCCATTTCTCTCCTTCCTTTTCTGTTGAAGATTTTAAATAGAGCAGTTCTTCAACTGCATGACCACGTGGAAATCTAACACGCTATTTGATTGCCAACTATCAAGGTTTGGCCCAAGAGGAAGTACAGAACTAGTTGTCTCAGTTTTGGTCGACCTGCAGAGGATGATGGATGCCTGAGGCCCAAGAGCCTTATTGCTCTTGGACCTCTCTATGGCATTCGACACCCTGGATTATGCCATACTGCTGACAAGATTATCCGATATAGGCATTAAAGGGGTAGGCAGTCTGTCATTGTTGAAATCATTCCTAGCCGACAGCAGATATCAATACCACCTTTTTTCTTTACATCCAATGATGTGTGGTCTGCAGGATTCTAGTCTTTCCCCTCTCCTTTTCAACATTTACTTGATCACTTTGGTGCTTTTGTTGTGTCTCCCAGTCAGTGACCTAAGCCAGAAACCACTTCCCTCATGTCAGACAGTCTGGAAGATAACCACTGGTGGAGGTCTACAAACTACCTCGGATTAAATCTGGTGCTTCTGCTAACCTCCCCTAAAATCAGACTGGTTGATCTCCATTGGCCGGCCAGCTTGGGACCTCCTTCTGTGCCTACAAAATCTATTTGCACGCTGGGCATCTAGATGAATTCTTATCTTGACGTGGTGACTCAAGTCACCAACACTTCCACATCCTGTTTTTTCCACTTTAAAACTGCGTAAGATGCTCTCACTTTTAGGACACAGCCTCAAAGTACTCAAAGTTAATACTTTTATTTATTTGTGGCTCGACTATGACAATGCAATACTGTTTGATGCCCCAAAGAAACACCTAGCTCATTTTCAAATAGTCCAGAATGTGGCGGTTTGTCTTCTGTGTGTATTAAAAAATGTGGACGCTAATAGGAGCAAGACACCACTTTATTGGCTTCCAGTTCATGCCCGAGTTATTTTAAGGCCATCACCATAGTGCACAAAGCAATCATACTTTCAATCACCGGATGTCATGGCCAACAATTCTGCTGGCACAGTTAATTCAAGAACCTAAGAGCAGATTGCCTATCCCTACCTCAAATTCCAAAGACAAGTACCACTACTTATGGAGAGGGAACTTTCTCTGTAGCTGCAGCAAGGGGGCTGGAATGCACTACGTGCAGATCTTCACAAGCAATCCTCCCTCACCAGATTCAGGCTATAAAAACTTTTCAATGAACAACCCACCCCATCAATAAGGCTTATGGTGTAGTGTAACGAAAACTGCATTGCCGAACGTTGTGCTTTAGAAAATACTCTGACTGGCTAACCGTGCAGACAAATCTCATAATCAGAGGATTGAAGAAGTTAACCGGCAGTGCTTTCAAAGATACAATCAGTCATAAGGCGAGTTGCAGCAATAACTCTGATGTGTTCTTAAATTCCAGTAACCCATTTTTAAGTACCACAGGCAGATCTTGTGCTTGGCGGATGTGCCATAGGCCAGAAGAGGCCTTTGCTTCTGTCCCGAACCCCCCCTGTGGTGACAGACCACCCGTCATAATAACAGGTCCCTGCCTGTCTTGTGGGTATTTCTATGCATTGATGGCTGAATCGAAGCGCGCACCTTTTTTTCTGCCCACTGAGCATTTTTTTTCGTGTTCCACAAACTAACTCCCACAAAGTCAATGCCCTTATAGACTGGGGGTTTCCTCCCTGCGCGTGGTGGGGATGGGAGTGGACCTGGGGCTTGGCAACATTGTTTCTTTTCCTTGCCCAGACCTGCCATGTAGGGTGTTTCTCCTGATGCATGAAAGGCAGTGACCCAGTGGTGGATAGGTGGCTACCTTTGACTGGCTGCCGGCAGTGGTTCCACTGGTGGTGAATCAGCGCATTCCCTGCATCGAATGAGGCAGAGGGAACACGAGTTAGACAGGAGAGAAGAGCAGCCCTTTCACAGCGGTTCTCCTATCGAAACAAACTCTAACTCACTCCCTCAGTAACATCTGGTGAAAGTCCACTGTATTCACTGATAAAGTTCCTGGGCACATTTCTTCCACACCCAGAACCTCATGCTGCTACCGGATGGATAAAAGTAACATTATCCTCAGTTTACAGCTCCAATGAGAACATTGAAATGGGAACTACAGATGGTTAGAGCGCTGAGTGGATCACACACTGGGCTACTGTACGTTTTCAGTCGGTGTTCCTGGGGAACGGCTGATGCAATACAGCCAGCCACTGCAGTGCTGCACTTCAAGCAGTACACAGGCTTCCACCTCCACCCCTTCCCGCCCACACACTGGCACTCTGCCCTGGCAAGCCTAAAGCAGGCTCATTCACTAGCTGCCCTCTCTTCAAGGACTGACTCTAAGGGGCCAAACACAACAATAGCTTTGTGTAAGACTCCAGCAGGGGGCTTGACCACTTGCAACTGCCCTGGGACACCCAGGACTGACATGACATGATGTGTGCAAAGGAGAAGTATCGGTTTATTGCTGAGTTATTATAGCCATGGCTGGAAAGTAGAGGAATCCTTCTGGATGCGGTTCGAGCAGCTATTTCTGTACCGGATCTGGGATCCGGCCAACCAGGGAACATACTGAATTTGTCCTGGTGATATTTTCTGACACCAGGACATAATTCAGCAGCACCCACAAGCTTTCTTCATTCCCTTCCAAGCAGCAACCTGCAGACTGGGAGGGAGCGTTCTTGTTTTCACTTCCAGTCGGGCCCAAAACAAAGGCCTGATTTAAAGGCCCATCAGCACTTCTTTTGTTCAAGTACCACCCTGGCTGTGAGGTATCTGGAGCCTATTGCCTAGATCCCAATGCAATGGAAGGAACCAAACGCACAAGGCAGGTTTACTACTTCACAAATACTTAAAAGAAACTACTGGAGGCAGGCTTTAAACTTTGTTCAGCCTCCCTATGTAAGAGATGTGTATACACTTTAAGAATGAAAGATTTATCTTATGGATAATTAATTACAGGAATAATCATTTAAATGGTACATACTAATATTTTTTATTTAATTCTTTTACAGTAATATTCAATCCAGTGTATTGTGTCAGAATGCTTTACATCACACACAGACACAAATCATACAAGTATGTAAATGAATGTACAAGAAATGTTATATAAGACAATGAGGGTGTTGAAGTGTAGGAATAACATTGTCCGTGCTTGTGGACATTATATGTTAAGAGTGAATGAATGGTCAGGAGAAACACAAAGATATCAAATGTAACTGTGATAGTGGTCGTCTGTTCTAACAATAATGTATTACTTCCCAAAGCAACCCTTCTTTGCAGTCTTACAACAACAAATGTAAAAAATAATAGGATCTAAACCCATGATTTACATTCGCATGAGCTCCCTGATGCTAGTAAATAGATCACTGTGCTATATTAGAAGGATTGCAACTTATGAGCTGGAAGCAACAGTTATCTTAGACTCAAAAGCAGTAGCCCAGTTACCCATCTACATAAAATAGAAATCTGTGATTTGCATCGTACAGGATGTACTTTGCAGCAAGCACATTATTAACCCTCTAAGCACTCACTTTATGAGTCAAAACTGATCACATAAAACTCTGAACCCTCCCAGAACAGAGTTAACCAACAGTTATCTTACAGCTACTATAATCCCCTCAAACTGCTGGAGCAGGTCTCCTAACCCTATAAGATATTTTAAAATGCAGCCTCTTTGCGGCAAAATAAGTAAACGAGAATAGATCTACTTACACGTGTGCCCTTGTTGCCAATTTCTTTGCAGCATATTTTTTTCAAAATAAACATAAAAGTTGACCGTCAGAGCCTGCTTTTCAAGCTCCGCCCCTTGTGACTCAACCCACTTTCATCTGCCACACGTGACCCCCCCCAAGGGTTCTAAGGGCTCATTTTTTTCCAGTTCCAGCACCGATTATATATAGCTCAGATATACCAAAAGGGACGATGTGCTGGTCCCGTACTAGTTCATATTTTTAGACTATAAAATTATTTTTGCACATTTAAAAGTGACCTGCGGGAGTAAAATTCCCATCCTAGAATCTGACGCAGCCACTTATCTGACCGCGTTGTTGCGTGTCCCTGGCAGCACAGGAGAGTGTACATGAGTGACCCACTGAACCTGCAGCGGTGCGATCCTCCCTCCCCCCTCCCAGAACACCTCCCGATGGAGACAGGTGGGCTGCGCCTTCACCCGTCCCAGCACCATAACGGCGAGTTATAAAAACAAAAAGATAAGCAACTTACATCGTAGAGGGCTGCGACCCCGCCGATAAGGGCACAGAGATAAAACACGAACCGCCAACTGCAAAGGAAACAGTCACATTGTTATTTTTTTTAATTAGGGACAAGACCGAACACAAATATTTGCGCTGGTGCCACATATCCGGCTCGGAGCGCGTGCACGGGGCCTTAAGAAACTTTGTGACATCAGGCTGATCTCCCCTGGTTGACAACTGCCGGGGAAGAACAGGGATTGTCTAGGACTCTAGGGCGAGGCACGTTTACATCAAGATGTGTTTCTTTCTCTAGTCTCCTTCCTATCACTGTTTTCCTACTTCCTTTTTGTACTCTCCTACCGTCCATTCTTCCATCACTTCTTCCTGAAATGTTCTCGTACCTTTCACATCCATTTTCCATCCTTTGTCACGGCCATTTTCTGATTTCCTTCCTTTGTTCCCTTATCCCTTTTTTCTCCTTTTATATTTTTTCTTTTCCCGCCTTCGTTTTTCCCCTGGTCTATTTTATTTACTCCTATTCCATATTTTCACCATTTACCTTTTATTCTAGACATTTTGCTTGCTTTTTGTCTCTTGGTTCTTTTGTCAACTTTTGTTTTTACATTGTCTTTTCTTTCCTTATTTTGTCTTGCTCTCTATCTTCAATCCTGTCTCATTCTTTTCTTTCTTTAGTTGCCCTTCCTTCCATTCACTCACCTTTTCATTGTTTACTAGTTTTCCTTATTTCCTCTCTCGTTCTTTACTTCTTTCTTCTATGTTACTTTGTATGTCTTCTCTTTACTTCTATAGCTTTCTACCTCATTTCTTTTCTTAAACCTTTGTCTTTTCTTTATTATTTTCTTTTTAGCTATCCTAGTCTTTCGATGCTCTCAAGTCTCTTAGCTTCCTTATTCACTTCTATCTTTGGCTTCGTTGTATTCATTTCTATTTTTCCATTTCTTTTAGCTTTCCATGTACTTTCTTTTCTTTTATCTTTTACTCAGTCCCCTATTATTAAAATGTCTTCCTTTGCCTCATCATTTTTTTATCTCCATTCCCTCTTTCACCCTGTATCTGAACACCTCTTCTATTCTTTACTCGCACTTGTCATTTGCCCAAATTTATTTCCTTCGTTCTAGTAGTGAAATTGCAGCACATGGACCATACACACAAAAACACACACACACATGCAATCAATCAGCATTAACAGAGCTCGGCACTGTCGCACCTGGGGTGTATCTGGGCGCTGGGGTGCGAGGTCTCCATCGAAAAGCCAGGTCTTGAGGATACAGAGGGAAGAAAGGAGCAGAAAAGGCAAAACTGAGAAAAGAAAACGAGCAGAAAAGGCAAAACAGAGGGCAGAAAAGCCAAAAAGGGGCAAGAAACGAGCAGAGGAGGCACAAACAGAGGGCAGCAGGTAGACAGACAGCAGAGGGTAGCAGACTGTGGGCAAGCTGGACAGGGGGAGCCGACACGAGGACCTGCAGAGTCGGCCCTAGCTACTGTGCAGTTTTAATGAAATTGCATTTGAATAGGATACGTCTTTTTGATGGCAACCCCCCCACCCCCAAAAAAAAATCATAAAAAGTAACAAACATTGCTTTGGTTACTTTAGTTGTTTTGCCAAGTTTCTTGCAGACTTAAGTAACAATCTCAAAAGGTGTATTTACATATCACAATCCTTTAATAATTTTGCCTCATGAAAAGTTACTGGACGGATTTCCAGTAAACCTAGCAGAACAGCAGTGCTCGGCCCAACCCGGAATCTTCTGTAGTTTGATGTAAACCTGAGAAGTAGTTTTAGAAATATTTATAGCACTAAATTGACAGTTTGGTTCAGGGACCGGTTTGAGAAATTAAATCGGACATGAAAAGTCCAACCCAATTGCCCGCGATTCAAACAGTGCCTACAGAAACTGATTGGCAGAAAAGAGTAAATTACAAGGCTAAAGCATGGCTCGGGGATCTCAAAACTCGTTTTGAAAACAAAGAGCAAGAGCCATTGCTACTGGGTGCCAGGGCACACAAGTGAGGGGTCGAACTCCACTTTTTCCACCGAAATGACAAAATAGAGACCTGAAGATTAGGAACCAGGCCTGGCAGTGTTCCTAGCCCTCGATATCTACACATTCAAAAAGTAGTCTGGGAGGCAAATGCAAAGAATATAATTTGGGATGGAGGGGAGCATGCCCATAACCCATGCCCAGCAGGCTCTGGTGGGTGGCTGCGGATCACAGGCCTGCTCGGCCTGCCCTCTGCGTTGCTGGCAGGTTTCGGCGGAGAGGGATGGGTCCAGGGTACGATAAGAAGTCAAATCCCAAAGAGACTGTAGGCTGCAATGCAATCAAAGCATGGGCGGTAAACCTCAGATACCGGCCCACCTACACCAGAAAATACGGAAACGAGCAGCTAGATGCTAACAGTTCACCTCATTCTCCGAGACGGTGGTCTTTCTTCTTAAACACTATGGTCTCCAGACAAACTCTGAGCAGGAGTGCAGGATAATGAGGAGTGCTGGAGATGCCATGCCCCGGGTGCCAGCATAGAACTCGTGATAGTCCAATGTCATGGCATCCAGCATTTCTGGTGAAATGTTACTGAGAAAATGATAGCAATATTCTCCCCAGGATGCAATAAACCACTGACTCACATTCTTCACTTTTTAGATAATGTCCCACTTACTGTAGGCCCAGGATCAATCTCCTTGATACCCTTCTGGCACTCGCCCTACAATGGATAACAAATAAGTGGAAATCTCAGGACCATTTGCCTCCGTCTCTGTGATGGAATGGTGTTTATTGCATCGACCGAACAGAAGACGGAATCTCACACGCCTCTGAGCCCGGCTCGACATGCATATGGTCACCATTAACAATTTTCAGCTCCCGACAGCTCCCAGTCTCCAAAGACTGCTCTGAAGTAGAGCTGATCAAACCACCATGAAGAACTGTTTACATTCTCCCCCCTTTGATCATCTGACACACATCTTCCGTGTAGCCACCTCACAATCCATCTTTGCGGTGATGGTCCACGTTCCTTTTACTGATCCATCTCCCGGCTAGATTTCAGAATGTCAGTCAGGTAGTTCCGGCCACCATACTACTCTCACTTTTCATGATGTGAAATGTTGAGCAATACAAGACCTCCTCTCCTCTTGCTAAATCCGGAAATTAACTGATTATTCATAATATTTTGCACATTGTTTTATACCGTACTTCTGTCGCCTCTAAGCAGTGTAAATAACAAGTGTAAATAACAAGTGTTACGATCATCAAAATGTAATGGTAGTCAGTTTGCTACCTTCGGAAGGAAGAAAGGTTTAGTTATAAGCTAAAAGATAGGCGTTCTTAAGGAATCCAAAAGACGGCTAGCATCGTGTTTCGTTGTTTTGGTAACGCAGTAAAATGCCTTTCACTCGGCTGGCCAGCTCACTCTGTGTAGGAATCAAAAACCTGCCTCAGAGGAGCACAACGTTCTGGACTTGGACACTTTTCAATGTTGCTCTAACAGAAGCAGAGGACCGTGATGTGGATACAATTATGCAGAACACTGTGGGAAGGAAAGTCCTCAGGCCACGCGATCAGAGGATCCATTCTGCCCTTAATTTCTACTTTCAGGCTAGCCCTGGGTTTCCACCTTCAAACCGGACATCTGCGAGACCACTGGAGAAGCTCCATGTTGGATTGTGCTGCTTTACCAGCACAAGCCTCTGGGGGATTATGGGCGCACCCAAAGCGTACCTCACACATAGTAAGGGGGGGTTGTATGATGGGACAACTCATGCCTGAAAAACGCATGCCTGTACCATGCAGTCTCTACCACTAAATTGCGTGGTAAAGACGTGGTCATGGTAAAGACATGATGGGTAAAGGGACATACATGCTGAAGATCATACCCCTGCCCTGTACACTGTCCCTTTTCCCTCTGCCCTGAGCCCTAAAAATTAAACCCACACCTCAAAAACTACCCCCACCCCAGGCCCGCCCTGAGCCCTAAAAACTTCCCCATCATCCTTGAACAACCCCGACCCAGCCCCTCCCGCCCTGAGGCCTAAAACTGCCCCCTGCCCTGTAAACTGTCCATTTTACCCCACCCCTAGCCCTAAAAACGACCCCCACCCTAAAAACTACCCCAGCCCCCCCCACCGAGCCCTAAAACTGCTTCCTGCCCTACAAACAACCCTGACCCCCTCCTGAGTCCTAAAACCTACCCCCACCCCGCAAAACGACCCCCCCCAAGCCCCACTTACCTCACCACATCCTCTCCCGATTGTCCTTCCTCTTCCGCCCATTCGCTCGGCAACTAGACTGCGCATTGCTTTCACGGCATCTGCGTGGCTAAGGCATCTGCGTGGCTAAGGCATCTGCGTGGCTAAGGCATCTGCGTGGTTACGCTTGCGTTGGTTGGACATGCGTGGCTGAGCCCGCGTTGTTCCCACCGTTTGCCAGCGGGGGGGGGGAGGGGCTTATGCCCCCCTCACCCCAATGTCAAATGTGTTGGTCTGACCCAGTATTTACACAAATAACGATTTAAATACCATGGTTTTGTTTTATTTTCTCATCCCGATGCAGGGTGTCAGAGCGCTGTACGTCATACGTAAACAATATACAGTGACAATTAATCGTGTGTGTAAATCAATGTCCACAGATCGTTACCTAAGACAGATAAGGTTACAAAGTGTAGGAGTCATATGCACTTCATAGCTCACTGTGATATATTGGAGGGATTACAATTTATGAACTGCAAATAACAAAAGGATCTTTGTGTTAAAAGCAGTAACCCACTTACCCAGCTATGTAAAATAAAAATCTGTCATCTGCACGTTACATAATGTGGTTGGCAGGAGACACATTAACCCCCTATCCTACTTTGATTCAAAACTGGGGCTAGACAAAACACAGATCTCTCCGGCAAATGCGTTAAGCACCAGAGTATTTTACCATTATTCCCCGAGATCTACTGGGCACTCAAAGATCTCTGCAGCAGGTGCCTTAACCCCTGAAGATATTGTAAAATGCAGACTTTGCAACCAATTAAGACAAAGATTTACTGCCACATTTCTTCCTGCTGCCAATTTCTTAATGGCAGAGTTTAAAAAAATAAATGCACAAGTCTGGCCCAGATTTTGTCTCAGGGTTACGTTTTTTTGGCACGACCTCAACGCAAAATCTCACTTGCCAAATCTCATAACACACTCGAATATAGTTGTGATAAAGCTGCTTAACATATGTCTAAGGTTTTAAGATCCGATGTGACTTCTTGTAATGTCACTTTTTGTGAGGTCATGGGTTGTGATGTCACTTCCTGTGATGCCACGTGTCACACACCATGATGCCACTTGCATACTGCCTAACTTGGTTAGTCCCCCCACTTCTTTTTTTAAGACTTGTACCCTGGGTGACTTGTAGGAAATTGTTCACAGTACTGTCACCATGGCGATGCACTCGTAGGTGTGCAGAAAAGTTCCATTCTAGCAGCATCCTGTGATTAAAGGCATCTAGTATCATGGACCTGTAAATGTTTCAAACAGTGTGTGGTATGACGATGGGCTACCTCGTGAGGGTGAGAGTTTCATTCTTGCTAAATCTATTCCTCAAGAATGTAGGCATTTTTGTGCTATTTATGTGAGCACGCGGAGGTGTAAGGCTATTGAATGACTCCAAGTATATTGTTCCTGTGCGGCCTTCTAAACAGATGCTCAATTTCATATCGCCAAGTGAGAACCATCCTACTTATATATACACCTGCTCTGTATTGGAGCCGTCTGTGGATGAAGGGTGCTACTGTCATGAAGCCTTATGCTAAAAAAAAAAAACTGTCTGTGTTGAAACTACTGACTGATTAGTGTTGGCACGGATATCTAGATCAAATTCTAACTCATGGGGCATGCCAACATCTAGGAGCGGGAGCGGTGTAGTCCCGATACAGAGTTTGGTGCTCCCCGACTAGAACTATCTCTTTTAATTAGGAGGACTCATACAATGAAGTTGAAACATTCTCATAAGAATAACAGACAAAGATGCTTGTTTCGATGCTTTATATAAGACTTAATTGGCAGAATACAGAAAATGTGCCACAAGCAATTTAGCAGCAAAGCCTATAAGTTAGAAGTACAAAGAACTCAGTACAGCTCTAAATGAAATCCAGCATAGATTTGCCTTCTAAGATGGGGAATAGGTGGTCTTTCTTGCTAGCAAAATCCACACATATATGGCTTTAGAAAAAGATGTTCATATACTCTCTGGGAATACATGATTCTCGGTGTTGGACCAATAGGAAATATATCCTAGAAGAAACATTTTACTACAGAACACATTTGAGGATTTCGTTAGCATAGTGGTACATTGCAATTCGACCATTCAAACAGTCTTAGCTGTACAGTTAAGCTGATACATTGTTTAACATAAGCCTGGGACAGTAAGAGCCATCCTTGAATCAGTACAACAAGGACATTTCTCTAAGAACACTTTCTGCTTACTCAAGTGAAACTAGACAAGTTTTATTTAAAACCAGAATCAACAACAGTTATCATGTGATCTATTGGGACGTTGAGGTAAGATGGAGGATGGTGTAAAGGCAGGCTAGTGTTAGCGCAACCTCAAATCGTAGTGCTCTTTTAAATTACAGAAAATCGACTCTCACATTAGTGAGCAAAAGAGTTTGTTTTGCTAAATACAGTGGATGGATGGGTAATTTGTGTAGGCTCCATCAAGTACGCTGTAGTGCCAGTCTTCTAAATGACTAGACAAATGTTCTGCGAGTGTGAGCTTATAAGCAGATGTTCAGATCATTAACATCTGATAACCATATTATCTATTGTGCTATGTGTACTGTGTAAGTAAGTCCGTTTTTATATAGCGCAGCTACTCACCCTTACGGGTCTCAAGGCGCTGGGGGCCGTAGTGGAAATTAAGTGAGCTATTGCCCAGAGTCACATGGTGCTGAGCTGAGCTGCCGCCGGAGCCGGGGATCGAACCGTGAACCCTGTGCTCCGAAGTCAGCTGCCCTGGCCGCTGCACCACACCTCTCCACTGTGTGTGCTGGTAAAGTGTATAAAACACTAACTGTACATTCGTATATGTGGCACTAAATGCACCGAATCCTCATTCTATAGACACGTCTAAGTATAAATGATGTAAGAATGTGCGTGATCATGGAGCCTGATCTCTCCATATATATCTCCCAGAGAAATTGGCGGAGTAGCTCCCAATAATATGAATGTCCAAAAAGTGGCTTAAACTTTCTCTATGCCAAAAGTAACTTGAAACACCACTGCTTTAAATGTCAGTGTTTATCTGATACCGGATGAAATTAGACTATCCAAATTATAGCTAGATACAAATAAATCACCAAGCTTTGGTGTATTTATGATTCTACTATTTTCGAAAGTCTCTACGTACAAGGAACTGAAAATACATTGATATAATTCACATCTATATCATCAAATGATATGGTTAAACCAAGATATTCATAAAGCTCTAAAGAGAGTCTCCATATTATAAAAAAAAGAGAATGTTCCATTCTGTCATTTAAGCCTCTTGGCTGCTAACGGTCCACTTTTTCCATCCATTGCATTTCCTTCTGTGACAGAGTTCCTCATGTCTTTTCCAGCCGTGGGGCTGACTGTCTCTAGAACTTGGTATTTCAACTGACTGATGTTGTGTTTGAAAGCCTGAAAATGCAGTCCTACCATTGATTTAAAGTTTCCTAAGAGAATGCTGCTTTTGTGTTCATTCAAAAGCATCTTTACATTGCATTCTGTTTTCCCAACGTAAATCAATCTACAAGGGCACTTCAACATGTACACACAATTTTGCATGTCCCTGAAGACACAAGAGAAGCTACAAGAGCCTCCAGTCAGCTGAGCATGGACCTGGGTTCTTAGGGTGTGACCTATTGACAGAGCAATATTTCCCCTGATTCAGGAACAGGCTGGATTATTTATCTATGAAATAAAGGACATGCAGTTCCAGAGATATCAGAGTTTAGAAGAGCAGAAGAACCCAGTTAGAAATGGGGGGCTATAGTTGGCAATGCTCAACAATCAATATCCTGAGCAAAGAAAGTCCATAATAAATTGATATGTCCGCACAGTTTTTCTTCATAGAAGTCTTATTCTATCTTGTTTATTACAAACTCTGTTCGAAAGTGGTTACTTCAACACGTGTTTCGTCTCCGTGGAAGTATCCGCTGACTTCTTCAGGGATAAAATTAAACAGGAGAGCCCACATTATAACCAATATGGCCACAACAAAGGTTGCCTGTACATTCAATAGTTACAGAAAAAAGGGCAAAGGCAGAAGGCCACATGCATCTAGTATCCATTATACAAATTAGAAAGTAAGGCAACAGATCAGAAAAGGGAATATCACGCAGAAACACCAAGAATACTGCCACAGAAAGACACCCAGTGAGTGACTGAAATAACAGAGAAGGTGCTCTGTATAAACTAATAACTGAGAAGGAACCAATAAACCACTGCACACAACCAAGAGTCTTAGGAGTATCACGTTCCAGGCCAACTCACCAACTACTGCATATAGTCTGTCAACATAATATATTACGCTCAATCATAAGCTATAAGCCTATCTTAAAACCGTGAGTCATTGGGTATATAAATCATCACAAAATTCGGGAAATACTAGCTATATAAGCTAAGTGTAATAGTCATTATATGCGTAAATCAAGCACCAAAAAAAATGAGTATCCAAGTGTGACAGCATATCCCACCTAGCCGTCATAATAAATCATCCCAATCCGGAAAAAATAAATAAACTGAGAAGGCAACCCGCCCTCAAATGCATCATAACTGCTGTTACCTTGAAAGCTCCGGTCCGTAAGGAGAGTACTCCTCATGTAACGGTGTCGTCTGGCACTCGCGCCATCTTTAAATGTCTTTAAATACCCATCTGAATTCGGGTAAAAACAAAAGAGGGACTAGACTCAAGACTAGCGTAGGGTGTAGGGTGTAATCAGTAAGAACGGACTCCACGCGTCAACAGGACGCCGTGAGCGCCATCTTAAAATGACGCCGTACTAGGATCCAAACCAACTAATTAATACTCAACAAGCGGTCTAAAATAGTCCGTTATCTGCCAAGGCTGCCTATTGAAATGTACGTCCCGTGAACAGCACGTAAAATATGCCACAACTACCCAAGCCAAGGGTTAAGCTATTACATTAGCATGGCTTGGGTAGTTGTGGCATATTTTTCTGTGCGAGGTTTAATTAATTTTTGTTTGATATTTTTTATGGCCTCATTTTACTTCATCTGTAGCGTGACCTGCAGCTTAAGGTTTATGTAGGAGTTACAGGACCGTTTTTGGTTCACAAACCTATACTTATGTGGTTTAATATTATCAATTTCCTTTTACGTGCTGTTCACGGGACGTACATTTCAATAGGCAGCCTTGGTAGATAACGGACCATTTTAGTCCGCTTGTTGAGTATTATTTGGTTTGGATCCTAGTACAGCATCATTTTAAGATGGCGTTCACGGTGTCCTATTGACGCGTGGAGTCCGTTTTTACTGATTACACCCTACTCTAGTCTTGCGTACAGTCCCTCTTTTGTTTTTACCCTAATTCAGATGGGTATTTGAAGACATTTAAAGATGGCGCGAGTGCCAGATGCCACCGTTACATGAGGACTACTCTCCTACGGACCGGAGCTTTCAAGGTAACAGCAGTTATGATGCATTTGAGAGCGGGTTGCCTTCTCAGTTTATTTATTTTTTCCTGATTGGGATGAATTACTATGACGGCTAGGTGGGAAATGCTGTCACACTTGGATACTCGTTTTTTTCGGTGCTTGATTTACGCATATAATGACTATTACACTTTGCTTATATAGCTAGTACTTCCAGAATTTTGTGATGATTTATATACCCAATGACTCACGGTTTTAAGATAGGCTTATAGCTTATGATTGAGCGTATTATATTACAGGATTTCACCTAGATGACATCGTGGGATTTTACTTATTGAATAGGAGGACACGAGTTTACTCTTGATGTTGCCAGACTATATGCAGTAGTTGGTGAGTTGGCCTGGAACGTGATACTCCTAAGACTCTTGGTTGTGTGCACTGGTTTATTGGTTCCTTCTCGGTTATTAGTTTATACAGAGCACCTTCTCTGTTATTTCAGTCACTCACTGTGTGTCTTTCGGTGGCAGTATTCTTGGTGTTTCTGGTGGATATTCCCTTTTCTGATCTGCTGCCTTACTTTCTTCTTTGTAGAATAGATACCAGATTCATGTGGCCTTCTGCCTTTGCCCTTTTTTCTGTAACTACTGAATGTACAGACCTTTGCTGTAGCCATATTAGTTATAATGTGGGCTCACCTGTTTAATTTTAGCCCTGAAGAAGTCAGCGGATACTTCCACGGAGACAAAACATGTGCTGAAGTAACCACTTTCGAACAGAGTTTGGAATAAACAAGATCCAAGAAGACTTCTAAGAAGAAAAACTGTGTGGACTTATCGATTTATTATGGACTCTCTTTGCTCAGGATATTGATTGTTGAGTTTTGTAAATATGTGGACTTTTATCTACATAGTTGGCAACGTAGGCTGGTCGTTACCCAATATCCTTTGAGCAATTTTTTCTGATATTACTGTTTACTGTAGGATTTTCTCATGACTTAGCGCATACCATAACCATCCACCCGTCCTTTTGCATTTTATAGTTGGCAATGGTTTGCACCTTTGTCCAAGTAGGGACCTTTCTTCCTAGTCCGGAGAAGGGGGATACACTACTGAAATAACCCCTGTTCACCCACTTGGTAGCTTGGCAGGAGCAGTCTGGCTCATCTCAAAGGTAGTGTGTAAAGCATTTGCAGATAATCAACAGTAATACATGAAAACACTACAAAAAACACCACAAAAGTTTAGAAAAGTATCCAGTACTTTATATATTCAAAACAAGAACAAAACGATAAGTATCCAACATACAGTAGTTAAAAATATGCACTTTGCAAGAATAACCTTAAAAATGTAGTTCCTTGGAGTCAGTAGCTCCATCCGGTGCTACAGCGATACTGAAAACAGAATCCAACAGTTCCGTCTGACCTCGTCGGCCGGGGTGTTGGCAGACTCAAACAGTACCTTTTTGTTGCGGCCAATCACGTTGGTGCGAGTCACTCGTGGCAACCGTCGGGATTTGCAATGTGAAGTAAAGTGGAACAGCATTGCGGTGCCCTCAAGGCACGGTGCAGGCAACTGCTCGTGAGGGTCGTCCAGCGGTGTCTGTGAGACCAGGGCTGCGATGCGGAATGAGGCAGTGCATGTTGCGGTGCTGGCAGGTCACGGTGCAAGCGACAGAACCGGTTGGTGGGAGCTGGCGTCAGTCAGCCCAGACTGTGGTGTGGGACGATGCGGTGTGTCCTGAGACTTACGAGTGGTGCCCCCAAGCCACGATGCGGTCACAGGTGTCAAAGTCAGCAAGCAGCGACAGCGTCGGTGAGACCAGGGCAGCGAAGTGAAGTGGTGCGGAGCCCACAGGTCACGGTGCAAGCAGAGGCTCAGTGGCATCGGTCGTTGTCGGTGAGACCAGGGTTGTGGTGTGAGATGCGGCGGAGCCTTCTGCGGTTCCTTCAGGACAGCGACGGAGTCGGTTGCTTTTCCCCCTCTGTGGCAACTGAAACCATGGTTCCAGAGATGGTTTCCAGAGGCCGGTGAAGCCTTTGCCGTCCCTGAGATTTCAGAACAGGAGGCAAGCTCTACTTCAAGCCCTTGGAGATACTCAGCAACAAGTTTTAAAAAGTTCAGTCCAATACTTTCACTGCCCAAGGCAGAAGCAGCAACTGCAGGCCAACCCAACAAAGCAACAACACAGCAAAGGGGCAGTACTCCTCCTGGCAGCTCTTCCCGCTCTTCCTCCTGGCAGGTTTCCTTGATTCCAGTGAGTTCTTAAGTTCTGGGCCCCAATATTCATAATCAGTTTCTCTTTGTTCTGTCTGTGCCCAGCCCAAACCAGTTCTGTCCTCTCTGGCCCAGCTTCCTGGCAGGTGGTGGAGAGAGCATTGTCCAAGGCAGACCAAGCCCAGTCAGGTGCAAGGAAATCTCCACCCACTACTCTAAATGCATCCCAGGTCTATTCAACCCAGCCCGACTCATCCAGGAAAGGCAGGACACACAACAGTGCCCCCCCCCCTCAGTGGCTGTCTGAAGAGAATGCCCATCCCCAGCCCCTGTCACTCCAAAGCCAGAGTCAATCCACAAACCAGCAGAGGCACACAGGATGGCTAAGCAAGAAAAGACCTACTTTCTAAAAGTGGTATTTTCAAACACAATATAAAAATCATCTTTACTAAAAGATGCATTTTTATATTCTGAGTTCAGGCATACTAAACTCCATCTTCCTATCTTGTCCCAATGGGAAGTTATGCTTATAAGATTTTATAAGTAAACTCCCATTCTATCCTATGGGACAGATAGCCTTTCAATAGTGAAAAACGAAATACACTGTATTTCACTATCAGGACATGTCACACACACACCAGGACATGTCCTACCTTTCACATACACTGCACCCTGCCCATAGAGGTACTTTGGGCCTGCCTCCGGGTTGACTTACAAGCAATAAAAGGGAAGGTTAGGGCTTGGCAAGTGGGTGCACTTGCCAAGTCGACATGGCAGTAAAAACTGTGAGCAGACACTGCAGTGGCAGGTCTGAGAGAGGCTGCTCGTGTGGGTGGCACAATTAGTGCTGCAGGCCCACTAGCAGCAGTTGATTTACAGGCCCTGGCACCCTCAGTGCACTTTACTAGGGACTTATCAGTAAATCAAATATGTCAAACATGGAAACACCAATCCATAATACAATTTACAATAGGAGCACTTGCACTTTAACACTGAACAGCGGAAAGCTGAACAGGAGCCCTTCCAGGCCTTGTATATTAATGCTAGATCTATTCCAAAGCATTTTGCGGAATTATGGGACCTGTTAGAGGATTTGAAGCCGGATATGAGTCTCATCTCGGAGACCTGGGTGCAGAGTCACTCCACACCAGTCCTGGCCCTCGCGTTTCCTGAGGAATACACAGTCACAAGACTTGACAGGGTGAATAAGCAGGGGGGGTGGGGGGGGCTGGCTATAGCCTTACGGGTCCCTCATCACATCAAAGTACTCGAGTCAGTGTTGACGGAGGGTATGGAACTGATGGTGTTCCGGTTGCAGTCTTGGAAAGGGGCTAGCGGGATGGGGGCGGTAGTGTATCATCCCCCAGGAGAAAGTAATAAAATGTTTTGCACCTCATTACTGGAGACCCTCGCCCCGTATACCCAACAATCAGAATTCTTCTTTTTGGTAGGCGACTTTAATCATCACTTAGATGACCCCTCCAACACAGACACAAAATGCTTGTTATCGGCCATGGAGTCGCTAGGTCTATCACCAAAGATCCATGAACCTACTCACATGGCAGGGCATACCCTGGACAACATCTTTTCAAACATCGGCCTATCAGCAGAACCTCTGTGGGCACTAATCTGGACCGATCATTTTGCACTCAAGTTTAGTTAGCAGGACAGACAGAGGTAGCAAGCCCCAATGTAGAGCGAGTCCTCGTAGAGCGTGGAGGAAGGTCACCCCTGTGGTGTTCAGTCAGGCTTTTAGACCCCCCTCCTATGACAGAGGAGAGGTAAGTGATAAGGCCTTAGAAAAATTGGAGGCCTCCATTGGAGACACTCTAAATATTATCGCGCCACTTAGAGCAGTGCGTACGCAGGAAAGGGTTGCCTCAGCCCCCTGGTACTCTGAAAGTCTTAAAAAGGAAAAGGCCCTGTGTAGAGGCAGAGAAAGAAAATGGAGGAAAACCAAGCGGCCAGAGGATAAACAGGCCTTTTCAGTGTCACACAAAGCTTATTTAAAAAACTGCAATATAGCGAGAAGAGACCATTTAGGCTCTCGAATACGGGAGGCAAAGAACTCTTCTAAGGAGCTTTTTAAAATACTCAAAGAGTTCACCAACCCTAAAGTAAATACTCCCTCTATCCCCCGACACAAACGCTATGTAATGATTTAGCAAATCATTTTAAAGATAACATTAATAAAATCTACAGTTCCCTGGCTGCAGGAGAAGTATCTAAGAAGCGGGCCCCCCTCTGGGAGAGACCCCTCACTACCCAGACTAGACTCCTTCACAACCATTACCACAGAGAAAGTGGAAGCGGTGTTGGCACGGACGAAATCAGGTGCGCCTACAGACCCGGCTGTGCCATTTATAATGGCTGAATTAGCCCCAATTCTAGTTCCCTCTCTAGCTGAGGTCTGCAACATATCCTTTGTTCCGGCCACTTTTCCGAGGAATTGGAAAAAGGCGCATATAAAACCTCTGCTTAAGAAGGCGCTGGCAGACCCGGCGGATTTGCAAAATTATAGACCAATCTCCCTCCTTCCATGCAGCTCGAAGGTCATGGAGACACTGGTAAATAAACAACTTACGGGATATCTGGAACAGCATAGTTTACTGGACACCTCGCAATCAGGTTTCCGTGCTGCCCACAGCACGGAAGCGGCATTGGTGGAGGTCGTGGACACTATCAGGATGTCACTGGATAGAGGGACCCCCGCGATGCTGGTGCTCCTTGACCTGTCAGCAGCCTTTGACACCATCTCTCGTGTCCTGTTGGACAGGCTGCGGGAGATTGGTGTCGAAGGCCGAGCCTGGACTTGGCTGCGGAGCTTCCTTAACAACAGAACACAATGTGTTCAATTAGACACATTTGTCTCTCAGACCACGGTAGTAGATAAGGGGGTTCCGCAGGGCTCCATCTTAAGTCCCACTTTATTCAACATCTATGTGGCCCCGCTGGCCACCATTATTAGATCTTGTGGCTTTGAGACAATCTCGTATGCGGATGACACTCAGGTGATAATCCCCATCGAGACGGACCCAGCGGAAACTAGAGCAAAGTTTAAGGCCTGTATGCTGAAAATTGCCACCTGGATGAGCGAGAATTTCTTGCAGCTACACTCCAATAAAACGGAGATCCTCCTGCTTGGGAAGGCGACGGAGCTGTGGTCTTCGGACTGGTGGCCGATGGAACTGGGTGAGGCACCCATTCCAACCATACAGGCACGGAACCTGGGTATACTGATTGACACCAAACTTTCGCTGGAGGAACATGTGAAATCAGTATCAGGCACTTGCTTTGGCATCATGCGGATGCTGAGGAAGATTTTCCCTTGGATCCCTATGGAGGCCAGAAAGACCTTAGTACAGGCACTACTAGTCAGTAGACTAGACTATGGCAACTCATTAATAGTAGGAATTAGGGAGGACCTAGCAGCTAGGCTACAAGTAGTGCAAAATACAGCGGCACGATTGATCCTTAATAAACCAGTGCGTACCCCCTCTTGTCCTCTTTTGCAACAGCTGCACTGGTTGCCTATGAGGAAGAGAGCAGTGTTTAAGCTCCTGGTGATGGTGTTTAGAGCACTGCAGGGGATTGGCCCGCTCTACTTAAGGAGGAAGATAACAGCCTATATACCTGCCCGCTCACTAAGATCTAGCAATCGGAATCTGCTTCGCCCTTGTAAAATCAGGAGAGCCAAAATGGGAGGACGCGCATTCTCTCATCTAGCCCCTCTTCACTGTACCGTCTGCCGGATGAGCTTCGTGCCTGCACCAATTTGGACCAGTTCAAGAAGCAGTTAAAAACCTGGCTGTTCTAAATCTGTAACTCTGTCCTAGCCACCAGCACTGTGCTGCCAAAAGCGCCGAGAGATCCCTGTAGGGATGATTTGTTGCACGATACAAATCCCAATAATAATAATAATAACAGCAGTGAGAAAGTGCACAGAGACACTAAACCAGCAAAAACAGAGTCAAAACCGGGAGGTCAGAAAGACAGGGGAACACACCAAAAGATGCCAGGTCTAATAAACCTCATCACCAAATTCCAGTGCTTCACTGTTGTCAGGGGAACAAGTCAGTTGAGCGTTTTTCCCAAGTCCCACGGGTGCCTCCATCACAGTAATATTTTGACAACAAACAACCATTTGTCAAATACAGGCTTCTAAAGCTTGCTATCTACTGAGAGCCCATTTGGAGTGCTACCCCATTTTCAGACCAAGTAGCTCCACCTGCTTGAACAACAACTCTGGGATAAGTTTGAGTTGTAACTGGTCCCTTTGAACTGTA
Organism: Calotriton arnoldi; assembly: GCA_963921515.1. Classification (NCBI taxonomy): domain Eukaryota; kingdom Metazoa; phylum Chordata; class Amphibia; order Caudata; family Salamandridae; genus Calotriton; species Calotriton arnoldi. The sequence continues at coordinate 2,177,614 of CAWUFW010000031.1, forward strand.
TGCAGCACCCTTCAGTAGATTATTGGTGGCACATTCACTACAGCACACTTGAGCATGTGTTATATACTCTCTGGCACTTTTTGTCTTGAGACTCACTGCCCTTAACTTGACGGTTTCTGGCAATTTGAAGAAGATTCATTCTCCGGCTCGTAGGAGAACATTGTCCTCTAGACTCCAATGTCATTCTAATGATAAAGACTCATCCACTGCGCAAGTGCTACAAAATTGTTTGAGTGTCACAACCCAAATCCAGAAGGTGATAGGACTTGGTGGCTTAGTGCAATGTTCATTATAACCATCCTACTTCTAAATAAAGACTTCTTTTTTAAAGATATGGCTCTGAACGGACATGATGTTAATTAAGTATTAATTATGATTACTATGTAAAACTGTATCGGAGTTTCAATACTACAACCCTCTGGGGTAAGACTCTACTTGTAATTGCATTTATGTAGTGCTTACTACCCCAGACGAGGCGAAGCGCTTTTTAGCGAGTAGCACGCTACTCTGTAACCCAAAAAGGATTAGTGGTGAATTAGTATAGGGAAATATTAAATTAATTTGAGCGGTGAACATGTGAGTGTTGGTTGGGTTGGAAAGGATAGTGGAGGGATAGAAGATGCAAGGGTCTAGAAAGTGTTTATTTGGAGATCACAGCAGTAGGAGGAAGTTTGGGATGAGTAAAGGATAGATGAAGGGGAAGAGTCTCTAGCAGTGGATTAGAGAGAAAGATGAGGTATCGGATGAGTCTAGGAGGGATACATGAGGGAAGGGTTTAGAAAGGTTTGTTTGGGAGATTTGAATAGTAAAAGGTTTGAGATGATGCAAGGAGCAGTGGAGGAGGGAAGAATCTATAAAAAGGGTTATTTTGGGGATTATAGTAGTAGAATGGGGCTTGGGATGAGTCAGAGTGGGGGTAGAGGATATATTGAGAGAGGCATAGGGTGAGAAATAGGGTAGGACATTGGAGAGAGTAGTAGAATGAGGTTTGGGATGAATCAGAGAGTGGAGTTAGAGGATGTATTGAGAGAGGTATAGGGTAGTGCTTTGGAGATGCTGGATTAGGTATAAAGTAATAAATATAAAGATACATAAATACATGGAAGGTATATATGTAGAGGATATATTGAGAGAGGGATAGCGTGAAATAAAGGGCAGTGCATTGGAGATGCTTAATTAGGAGTAAATTAATGAATATAAAAATACATAAGTACACGGAAGACACCTGCATAAGGAAGGTAATACATCTACATTTAGGTTGCATTTAATAAACTCAAACTTTCAAGTGTTGCTCTACTTTGAGCTAATTTATTTGTTTTTATATTTTTTTCCTTTTAATAACTCAGTAGTGAAGCAATTGTGGATAAATAGATATGATAAAAATGTACTTATTTATGCAGTGACCTACATACAAGTTAAACACAGAATTGTATAACCATAGGTAATTTGTACATTTGTTACGCAGACCTAACAAATATCTATACATTTATAAACCTAATTATTATACACATTTATACAAAGAAATACACATATCTAGATACATATGATAAAAAATAAAAAGGTAATATACATATATGTTTGAGTATGGTGGTTATGTGGGGAAGAGCCAACTCTTGAGTAGTCTTCTGAAGATAAGATAGTTATCCGTAGATCTTAAGTTTGGCAGTAAAGAGTTCCATGGTTTGGCTGCTTGAACAGAGAAGGATGTGCCACCTATGGTTTTTTCGTGTATGGTAGTATTTTGACGCGAGGTGCCAATCTAGAGCAGAGGTTCCATTGCTGAATGTATTTGGTGATTTTATTCCTGATGAAGAGTGGCCCTGTTCCATGTATCGCTTTGTGGGTGATACAGAGCAGCTAGAATGTGGATCTTCTGACAACCGGTAACCAATGTAGGGCCCTCAAGGCAAGGGAGGCATGGGCTTGTGGCTTTACATGTAAGAGTAGCCTGGCAGCAGAGTTCTGAATCTGTTGTAGTCTTTTCATAGTTGTTAAAGATGATCCGTGGTAGAGGCTATTGGGTTTAGACATTACAAAAGACTGACTGACTGAATTATTTATTAAGCGCACTATTGCCGAGCGTCTTGGCGCTGGGGTGTGAAAGGGGTGGGAAGGCCATACCATTCTAGGATTTATCAAATAGCCAAGTTTTTAAAACCTTCCTAAACAGAATCCTGTTAGATTGCTGTCGCATTTGGGTAGGAAGGGAATTCCAAAGCTTAGCGGCTTGGAATGAGAAACCCTTTCCTCCCCATCTGACTTTTTTTGTCCTGGGGAGACATGCCAACCCTAAGTTGCATGACCTGAGTGCCCGCGTTGGCATGTATCGAGGAAAGAGGAGTCCAATATCAATTGCTCCTCCTCCATAGAAGGCTTTGTGTACTAAACACAGGGCCTTTAAGTCCACTCTTCGTCGAACTGGTAGCCAGTGTAGGTCCCTAATGGCCTTTGATGTAGGGTGGTGCTTGGGGAGACCACACAGTACCCTTGCGGCAGCATTCTGCAGTGATTGGAGTTTGGAGAATTGTCTCGCACCCGCTCCCAAGTACAGAGCATTACAATAATCTACTCTGGATAGGATCAAGGATCCTACAACCGTCTTCCTTAAAGAGAATGGTATAAACGGAAGTATTTTCCTCAGAACCTTGATCATAAAGAAGCAATTTGAAGTAACTTGGTTGATTTGGGGACCATACGATAGATCTTTATCAAAAAGCCAAGGTTCCTTGCCTTAGGCACCGGGATTGGACAGGTGCCCGCTTCTGGAGGCCACCATAGATCATTCCAGATGGAAGGTTTTTGACCAAACTCAACCACCTCCGTTTTCTCTGTATTAAGTTTTAAAAAATTGGTGCTCATCCAGGCCATTACTCCAGTAAGACAGTTACGGAATCGTTCTGCCGTTATTTCAACGCTGTGCGTGAGTGACACAACTAACTGTGTGTCATCAGCATACGAAAGAGATAGTAGCCTGGACCTTGTGTGGAAATACCAGGTGGGAGAAGTTGCATCGCAGAGTTTTTATAGGAATGAAGCCTGATCTTGCTAGTTTCATTGATAGCTTGGAGTCCATGGTCATTTTGAGGTTTCTTACTTCCTTAGATACTTTAGGCTGTGTTCCTAGATAGTCAGGCCAGGCGGCGAGTGGGTCATAATTTTTCCAATCGCCACATGTGAGTATTTCCATTTTGGAAGCATTTAATTCGAGATGGCTCCATTACATACACTGATCAGCAGCTCTGAGGCAAATGAAAATCTGTGAGTTTCCAATGTCTTTGGGGCTTTCCAGTTTCATCTGCATGGTTATAGCACATGAGGTGAAATTCATTGATCAGTGCAGGTAATTACTTCATGTAGATGTTGAAAAGCATGTGTGAGATAGAGCCTCGAGGGACCCCTGCTTTGTGAAGTATGGTTTGGATGAGAAAAGGGGGGGTATGGATGGCATTTGTTCTGTTTTGAAGGTAGGATGGGATCCAGTCAAGAGCAGTCCCCTCTATGCCGGCTTCGTAGAGTCTTTGTATTAGAGTGTCTTGGTCAACTGTGTCAAAGGCAGCTGAGAGGTCCAAGAGAAGGAGTGCAGCAACCCCGTTCCAGTCAAGTGTGTTCTTAAGGTCATCCCAGATGGCAATGAGGGCAGATTCTGTGCCTCTTCCTGGACGGAATCCTGTTTGGAAGTCTGAAAGTATGAAATTATCTTTAATGAATTGTGACATCTGGGCGAATGCTACTCTTTTTATCAGTTTGCCCAGGAAAGGTCCATTTGTAATTGGTTCGTGGTTGTGGGGGTTAAGCAGGTCCAGGATTTGTTTTCTTTAGTAATGGGCGTATGTATGACTTTTTTAGGTATTCTGGAAATATTCTCATAGTTAAGGAAGGTTTGTGGTGGACATGGGTCAGAAGGGCTGTCTGCAGGCCTGCTTGCTTTGACCAGATCCATAAATTCATTGTGTGATATATGTTGGAAGGAATGCAGAGGCTGGGTTTTTTTTGGAAAAGGGTCAATGCTGGTGCTTTTCTTTTAAATAGGAGTCCAACTTGTCTGCTGTAGGGATGTAATGATTTGCCAGTTTGTCTGAATTCTTGAGCAATGGGATGAGTTCCTTCTAGGCAAGGTGGTTTACGAAATTCAGTGACAATTTTATAAAATTCTTTATTTGCACATTTAGCAATTTTGAATTCTGTCTGAATAGTTCCTTTTATTATTGCTGACTTGTATAATCTGTTAGTTTATGTAGGTGATGTTTGTCTTGATTTGTGTTGGTTTTGAGCCAGGGGCACTGCAGCTTTCTAATTTGCCTTTTTATCTCTTTTAGCTCTGTATTTCTACAAGCTGACGGTTTTCTTTTGTCTTGTTTTGTTGTTCTTAGTGGTATTAGGATATCAAAAGCTTCCTGTAGCCATTCATATCGTTTTTTTTTTTTTAACGGAATATATTGTACCTAGATCTGTATTGGATTTTAGTTGTGTTTCTAAGTGCTCGAAATTGAGTTTGTTCCATGGTCAATAAGTGGATGCATGTAAGACTCCTGCATGAAAAAACTGCGGATTGCTTTGTTAACTACAGCTTGGAGTTTTCAGCAGGTTGTTTACAAAGAAACCTAGGCACATAGGAAAAGGTTGTGTAGGGTAGCTTCCTGTGATGCCATAATGTCATTGAGAGGATCAAACAGTGTGGTATGTCACTTCCTAGACTGCTTTGTTTGTGGCAGCAAAGGGCTGTTGAGAAAGAGCGAACGTTTGAAAATGTAATGTTACTAAGCAGCCGTTTTCTATTTGGTTAGTTATTTATATACTGAGAACCAAGTGTGCAACAGATATAATAGTTTGTAACTTCATATCAGAACTCTGCCCCAGAGAGCTGTGATCTACGAGACAATCATTGATATCAAGAGCATTTGGGCTGGCTCTCACGACAGGACCTCAATCATTTATTTCCTTCTATATCCTACTTACCTGCCAAAAGCTGAGGAATGTTACCCTTTGTAACATAAGCAAGATGCAGTTTCCATTGGAAGCTCAGCTCTGGGCCATCCTCTCCTGAGTCAAAGGGAAGAAGGTAATGGGTGTCCATACTTCTTGGTGGATCGCAAATATCAGCAGCCAAAACAATTGCCAGTGTTGCGACAAGATCACCTGAATGATAACGCACAGAGGATGATTGATCACAAATGACATACGGGATGTGACCTACTGCAGGTAACCTCTGATGCAATGTTATGTGAATTTGCAAGAGTGCATTATCACTTGGGATGGTATTCTGACGCTGAGAAGTGTGAGTCTAACACTGCTTAGGGTGTTGAGGTGGGGGGGGCTCGAGGCGTATTTAAAGAGCCATGTCTTTAACTTCTTGCAATACTCGAGACGAGAGGAGGGGGGCTCTGATGTGTAGCGGCAGGTTGTTGAACGCTTCAGGAGCGATGTAGACGAAGGTTGACCCTCAGGATCAGATTCTGCATGGGATGTGTGAAAGTAGGAGCCCAGCTGAGTAGAGGTGTCTAGGATTTTAGAATACAATCAGTTTTGCTAAAGGGTTATTGAGCCTTTTAATGACGTTTTAGAAAGTCACCATCAATGCTATTATTGCACCTTTGAAAGCCATCACAATTCTTACCAAGCGTACACAAAGCACACATGCAGAATTTGTTTACGAAAGTACCTCCACATCAATGGCATCAGTGATCTATCCGGGAGTGAGAAGTGGTATGCACCCACACTGAAGGAGCTCCTTCTGTGAGCGATTCACCCACTTTATGACTGCTTCAAACACAGGCTCCTCAGAGTCCACCTGAATTTCATCCCGTCTCGTCTACCCCTGGAGAGTGAGGAGTACAAAGGCAGTGGCACTGCTGCAGTTTTCCCAGGTCCATGCGTAATGTGCTGCTTCAGTCCCTTTTTTTTCCTTTGAAATCTAGGACATGTAGACGTTTTATAATGGAATAAACAAGACTACAAGTCCCAGAAGTCAACGAAAAAAAACCTGTAGTGCAGCACATCACACATGGACTTGGGAAACTTGACAGGGCTGCAGTAGCGTGATTATCCAAGCGGAGTGCAATAGGACGGAGGCTCTGGGGCCATAGTGGTAAAACATGGCACAGATCACAGACTCTGCTGCAATGCTAAATGCTCTAATCCCTCTAGGACAGTGAATGCTACAGGGAAACTGCTTTTTAGCTTCATCAATCCTTCTGACTTTAAAACTTTTGTTTAGAGAATAATGGCTGCTAGGCAAGATGGGGCAGTGAGTTCAGTGCTCCCTGCTGGGAACCGTCTGTGCCTTGCAAGCCAGGGCCCGAATCCCAGCAGTACCAACTCAGCCTTTCATTCTTAGGAAAGCAATGAGCAGAGTACCATTAAATGGGGGTACTAGTAAACCTGTTCTGTGCAGAATTTAATAATGAAACTGTTAGCACGCCCCATGCAAAGCAAGTTATTTTTGTTCGCATCGTGCTCTGACGTTATTGTAGCATTATATAGTCAAATGATGAAGTTCTACGCAGAATAGACAGTAAAATAGCCATAATCAATCTGGTATTTTGCCCTTCAGTCGCATCCTGATTTGTGCAGATTATTGCTGCCTGGGATGACCATTGGCAGCGAAATCGCCCTAGCATCCAACCACACAAAGCCCTAACAGGTCCAAACACACCAAACAGGTGCTGCGCATTTACTCGCACCTTACAATAGACCAGTCCTGCGATGACGCAGCGGTTGGACCGCAGGCCTGCGCCAGCAGAGACCGCCGGCAGTGCTGAAAGGTAGGGGGATCCTGCCAGTTCCGGCAGCTTTTTCTAATCCAGAACTGGGATCCTGCCGACCCAGGGAAACATGCAGAGCTTGTCCTGTGCCTTTTACTTACATGGGGCATTATTCAACAGTGCCCGATCGTTGTCTGCATTCCATTCAGAGCGGCAACCTCCAGGCTTTCTTATTATTACTTCCTGCCAGGTCCAAACAAGCATTGGCATAGCCAATAGGTCTCGCCTTTGGGACCTTATAAGTGTTTAGCTGTGCAACATTTGATGTTGTTGACGAAAGGATATTGTGCTGCAGAAGTAAATACTTATAAGGTCATAAAGGGGAGATATATTGGATATGGTAATGATTTTTTTTTTTTTTTTTTTTTAAGGACAAGAAGTGATTTTAGGCTGCGGCTGCCACTTAGCGTACCGTATTATACGTAGACGTTGTAGCTATATTTGAAAGAGGTAGAGAGAGAGGTAGAGAGGTAGAGAGAGGTAGCGAGGTGGACAGAGGTAGAGCGAGGTAGAGAGGTGGACAGAGGTAGAGAGGTAGAGAGAGGTAGCGAGGTGGACAGAGGTAGAGCGAGGTAGAGAGGTGGACAGAGGTAGAGAGGTGGACAGAGGTAGAGAGGTGGACAGAGGTAGAGAGAGAGAGAGAGAGAGAGAGAGAGGTAGAAAGGTAGAGAGAGAGGTAGAGAGAGGTAGAGCGAGGTAGAGAGAGAGGTAGAAAGGTAGAGAGAGAGGTAGAGAGAGGTAGTGAGGTAGTGAGGGAGAGAGAGGGAGAGGTAGAGAGAGAGAGCGAGAGAGCGAGGTAGAGAGAGCGAGAGAGCGAGGTAGAGAGAGCGAGAGCGAGGTAGAGAGAGCGAGAGCGAGGTAGAGAGAGCGAGAGAGCGAGGTAGAGAGAGCGAGAGAGCGAGGTAGAGAGAGCGAGAGAGCGAGGTAGAGAGAGCGAGGTAGAGAGAGCGAGGTAGAGAGAGCGAGGTAGAGAGAGCGAGGTAGAGCGAGGTAGAGAGCGAGCGAGGTAGAGAGCGAGCGAGGTAGAGAGCGAGCGAGGTAGAGAGCGAGCGAGGTAGAGAGCGAGCGAGGTAGAGAGCGAGGTAGAGAGCGAGCGAGGTAGAGAGCGAGCGAGGTAGAGAGCGAGGTAGAGAGAGAGCGAGGTAGAGAGAGATAGGTAGAGTGGTAGAGAGAGATAGGTAGAGTGGTAGAGAGAGAGGTAGAGAGAGCGAGAGAGCGAGGTAGAGAGAGCGAGGTAGAGAGAGATAGGTAGAGTGGTAGAGAGCGAGGTAGAGAGAGAGCGAGGTAGAGAGAGAGAGAGAGCGAGAGAGCGAGGTAGAGAGAGAGAGCGAGGTAGAGCGAGGTAGAGAGAGCGAGGTAGAGCGAGGTGGAGAGAGAGCGAGGTAGAGAGGCGGAGGTAGGAGCGAGCGAGGTGGAGAGCGAGCGAGGTGAGAGAGCGAGCGAGGTGGAGAGTCGAGCGAGGTGAGAGAGCGAGCGAGGTAGAGAGCGAGCGGCGGTAGAGAGAGAGCGAGGTAGAGAGAGAGCGAGGTAGTAGAGAGAGCGAGGCAGTAGAGAGAGGAGCGAGGTAGGGAGAGAGCGAGGTAGAGAGAGCGAGGTAGAGAGAGAGCGAGAGTGAGAGTGGTGAGAGAGTGGTAGAGAGAGAGAGCGAGGTAGAGAGAGCGAGGTAGAGAGAGATAGGTAGAGTGGTAGAGAGCGAGGTAGAGAGAGAGAGCGAGAGAGCGAGGTAGAGAGAGAGAGCGAGAGAGCGAGCGAGGTAGAGAGCGAGCGAGGTAGAGAGCGAGCGAGGTAGAGAGCGAGCGAGGTAGAGAGAGAGCAAGGTAGAGAGAGAGCGAGAGGTAGAGAGAGAGAGGGCGAGAGGTAGAGAGAGAGGGCGAGAGGTAGAGAGAGAGGGCGAGAGGTAGAGGTAGAGAGAGGTGTAGAGGGAGAGGTATAGAGAGGTAGAGGGAGAGGTAGAGGGAGAGGTAGAGGTATAGAGAGGTAGAGGGAGAGGTAGAGGTATAGAGAGGGAGAGGTAGAGGGAGAGGTATAGAGAGGTAGAGGGAGAGAAGTATAGAGAGAGGTAGAGAGGTGGACAGAGGTGGAGAGAGGTAGAGAGGTGGACAGAGGTGGAGAGAGGTAGAGAGGTGGACAGAGGTGGAGAGAGGTAGAGAGGTGGACAGAGGTGGAGAGAGGTAGAGAGGTGGACAGAGGTGGAGAGAGGTAGAGAGGTGGACAGAGGTAGAGAGCGAGGTAGAGTGGTAGAGAGAGAGAGCGAGGTAGAGAGCGAGGTAGAGTGGTAGAGAGAGAGCGAGGTAGAGAGAGATAGGTAGAGTGGTAGAGAGAGAGAGCGAGGTAGAGAGAGATAGGTAGAGTGGTAGAGAGCGAGGTAGAGAGAGAGCGCGAGGTAGAGAGAGAGCGAGAGAGCGAGAGAGAGCGAGGTAGGTAGAGCGCGAGCGAGGTAGAGAGCGAGCGAGGTAGAGAGAGCGCGAGGTAGAGAGAGCGCGAGGTAGAGAGAAGCGAGGTAGGTAGAGCAGCGAGGTAGATGAGAGCGAGCGTAGTAGAGATCGAGCCAGGTAGAGAGCGACGAGGTAGATAGCGAGCGAGGTAGAGAGCGAGCGAGGTAGAGAGTCGACGAGGTAGAGAGCGAGCGAGGTAGAGAGCGAGCGAGGTAGAGAGTCGAGCGAGGTAGATAGTGAGCGAGGTAGTAGCGAGCGAGATAGTAGAGCGAGCGAGTAGTGAGAGAGCGAGGTAGAGAGAGAGCGAGGTAGAGAGAGAGCGAGGTAGAGAGAGACGAGGTAGAGAGAGAGCGAGGTAGAGAGAGAGCGAGGTAGAGAGAGCGAGGTAGAGAGAGAGCGAGGTAGAGAAGAGCGAGGTAGAGAGAGAGCGAGGTGAGTGAGAGAGAGAGCGAGAGTAGAGAGAGAGCGAGGTAGAGAGAGAGCGAGGTAGAGAGAGAGCGAGAGGTAGAGAGAGAGCGAGAGGTAGAGAGAGAGAGGGCGAGAGGTAGAGGTAGAGAGAGGTGTAGAGGGAGAGGTATAGAGAGGTAGAGGGAGAGGTAGAGGGAGAGGTAGAGGGAGAGGTATAGAGAGGTAGAGGGAGAGGTAGAGGGAGAGGTAGAGGTATAGAGAGGGAGAGGGAGAGGTATAGAGAGGGAGAGGGAGAGGTAGAGGGAGAGGTATAGAGAGGTAGAGGTAGAGGGAGAGAAGTATAGAGAGAGGTAGAGAGGTGGACAGAGGTGGAGAGAGGTAGAGAGGTGGACAGAGGTAGAGAGAGGTAGAGAGGTGGACAGAGGTAGAGAGAGAGGTAGAGAGAGAGGTAGAGAGAGAGAGGTGGAGGGAGAGAGGTAGAGGGAGAGAGAGAGGTAGAGGGAGAGAGAGAGGTAGAGGGAGAGAGAGAGGTAGAGGGAGAGAGAGAGGTATAGAGAGGTAGAGGTATAGAGAGGTAGAGGGAGGTAGAGAGGTGGACAGAGGTGGACAGAGGTAGAGAGGTAGAGAGGTGGAGAGAGGTGGAGAGAGAGAGGTGGAGGGAGAGAGGTGGAGAGAGAGAGGTAGAGAGAGAGAGGTAGAGAGAGAGAGGTAGAGAGAGAGAGGTAGAGAGAGAGAGGTAGAGAGAGAGAGGTAGAGAGGTAGAGAGAGAGAGGTAGAGAGAGAGAGAGGTAGAGGTAGAGAGGTAGAGAGAGAGAGGTAGAGAGAGAGAGAGGTAGAGAGAGAGAGAGGTAGAGAGAGAGAGGTAGAGAGAGAGAGAGAGGTAGAGAGAGAGAGAGGTAGAGAGAGAGAGGTAGAGAGAGAGAGAGGTAGAGAGAGAGAGAGGTAGAGAGAGAGAGGTAGAGAGAGAGAGGTAGAGAGAGAGAGGTAGAGAGAGAGGTAGAGAGAGAGGTAGAGAGAGAGAGGTAGAGAGAGAGAGAGAGGTAGAGAGAGAGAGAGAGGTAGAGAGAGAGAGAGGTAGAGAGAGAGGCAGAGAGAGAGAGGTAGAGAGAGAGAGGTAGAGAGAGAGAGGTAGAGAGAGAGAGAGGTAGAGAGAGAGCGAGGTAGAGAGAGAGAGAGCGAGGTAGAGAGAGAGAGAGCGAGGTAGAGAGAGAGAGCGAGGTAGAGAGAGAGAGAGAGAGAGGTAGAGAGCGAGGTAGAGAGCGAGGTAGAGAGCGAGGTAGAGAGCGAGGTAGAGAGAGAGCGAGGTAGAGAGAGAGCGAGGTAGAGAGAGAGCGAGGTAGAGAGAGAGCGAGGTAGAGAGAGAGCGAGGTAGAGAGAGCGAGGTAGAGAGAGCGAGGTAGAGAGAGCGAGGTAGAGAGAGCGAGGTAGAGAGAGCGAGGGCGAGAGGTAGAGAGAGAGGGCGAGAGGTAGAGAGAGGGCGAGAGGTAGAGAGAGGGCGAGAGGTAGAGAGAGAGAGGGCGAGAGGTAGAGGGAGAGGTATAGAGAGAGGGAGAGAGGTATAGAGAGAGGTAGAGGGAGAGGTAGAGGGAGAGGTATAGAGAGAGGGAGAGGTATAGAGAGAGGTAGAGGGAGAGGTATAGAGAGAGGTAGAGGGAGAGGTAGAGGGAGAGGTAGAGAGGGAGAGGTAGAGAGGTAGAGAGAGAGAGAGGTAGAGGTAGAGAAAGATGTAGAGAGGTAGAGAGAGGTAGAAAGAGAGAGAGGTAGTGAGGTAGTGAGAGAGAGAGGTAGAGAGAGAGAGGGGTGGAGAGAGAGGTAGAGAGAGGTAGAGAGGTAGAGAGAGAGGTAGACAGATACAGGGGTAGAGGTAGAGGGGCAGTGAGGTAGAGAGAGGTAGAGAGAGAGAGGTAGAGTGGTAGAGAGAGGTAGAGAGAGAGGTAGAGAGAGAGGTAGAGAGAGAGGGGTAGAGAGAGAGAGAGGTAGAGAGATACAGGGGTAGAGGTAGAGTGGCAGTGAGGTAGAGAGAGAGAGGTAGAGTGGTAGAGAGAGAGGTAGAGAGAGAGAGGTAGAGAGCGAGGTAGAGAGAGAGGGCGAGAGGTAGAGGTATAGAGAGAGAGGTAGAGAGGTAGAGGGAGAGGTATAGAGAGGTAGAGGGAGAGGTAGGGAGAGGTAGAGAAGTATAGAGAGGTAGAGAGAGGTGGACAGAGGTAGAGAGAGGTGGACAGAGGTAGAGAGGTGGACAGAGGTAGAGAGGTGGACAGAGGTAGAGAGGTGGACAGAGGTAGAGAAAGATGTAGAGAGGTAGAGAGGTAGAAAGAGAGAGAGGTAGTGAGGTAGAGAGGTAGTGAGAGAGAGAGGTAGAGAGAGGTAGAGAGAGAGAGAGGGGTGGAGAGAGAGGTAGAGAGGGAGGTAGACAGATACAGGGGTAGAGGTAGAGTGGCAGTGAGGTAGAGAGGGAGAGGTAGAGAGGGAGAGGTAGAGTGGCAGTGAGGTAGAGAGGGAGAGGTAGAGAGGGAGAGGTAGAGAGGGAGAGGTAGAGAGGGAGAGGTAGAGAGGGAGAGGTAGAGAGGGAGAGGGAGGTAGAGAGAGATAGGTAGAGAGGTAGAGAGAGAGGTAGAGAGAGAGGTAGAGAGAGGGGTAGAGAGAGGGGTAGAGAGAGAGGTAGAGAGAGGGGTAGAGAGAGAGGGGTAGAGAGAGAGGGGTAGAGAGAGAGGGGTAGAGAGAGAGGGGTAGAGAGAGAGGGGTAGAGAGAGAGGGGTAGAGAGAGAGGGGTAGAGAGAGAGGGA